>JAJMFT010000019.1:0-156220 GCA_030574895.1 Yamadazyma insectorum | reverse complement strand
AGCCGATATAGGCTCTGTCACCGAAGCCCCCTATCATGTAAACCTCATCTACTTTGAACTTCATCCAGTGTGACTTGTGAGACATCGACTTACCTGGGATCCACATTTTCGAATCCGGGTGTCTCTCAAGAAAGCATGCTTCTAGCTTATCGTATTTCCCATCTTTGTCCTCAACGTCATGAAGCTTACCGTGAAGGTTCAATCGAGGTGACCCTGCAGGTGAATCGACAATGCCCCCAGGGTATTCAACATTAACTTTATCATGTATGTGATGGTCACCAACTCTTATTGAAAAACTGTATTCTGAACCAGCATTAATATTTCTATAACCTGAACTCATATCGATAACTAACCAATAAAAGTCCCCATCATTATCACAATCAACATAATATTCAACAGAGGACACTGGGACTTTAACGCTTTTTCCACTTTTCTCGACAGTCTTCATGGTGTTAATATTCGCTAAAGACTCTCTAAAAACCAATGTACGAGCAATTGAAGCTCCTTCAATCTCCCCCTGTATGTTTATTTGCTTTGGCTCCTCACCTAATTCGCTTGAGCTGCCAGCACCCTTTGAGTCTCCTTCACAATTTGCAAATGAGGTGATTAATTCATTCAATACTTCTGAAGATTTAAGTACCTCAAAAGGTTTCCATGTAATTGGGAACCCAATCACGAGGTTAAGTAACAAAAAAATAAGACCTAATTGCATAGTTTATTCGAATAACAAGTAGATAGGAATCCAATTGATATTTAAGTTATTTTTTTATTCAGGGGTTTGAAAATTTTGTTATCAGATCTTAATTTTGCGGCCGCCTTCGGGGATGATCCCTGCGAAAATGTTAGATAAGAAGTGTAAAGAGGGGACATATGGTCCAGATCTTTTATTAAAAAACTAATACCACCAATCGAAATGGAGTCTACCACCCCAAGGATTAACAATATATCTCTTTGGGTTAGCTACTCCAAGTTGGTATAATTCATCCAACTCTTCCTTCGTCAATGGAGGTAATCTAATAATTGTCTTGATTCTGTCTAGATTAGTTGATCTTGGAATAACTGATCTACCATTCAATAAGTGGTAAGCGTCGGCAACTTCATTGGTTGTGACATCATACTTTTTTGCTAGCTTTTCGATCAATGGAAGCTTCAACACGGGTGCACCACCAGATCCAACTGGTGAATAAGCAGTTAAATGCACGCCATTCTTGTCACAATAATCACATAAATCTTGCTGAGGTAAAAGTGGATGATATTCAATTTGATTTACCACAGGCTTGACACTGACTTGAGGCAACAATTCTTCAAAATTTGCAATACCGTAGTTGGAAACACCCAAAGATTTGATCTTGTCGGGATTTTCCAATTGCAATTTTTCAAGGTTCTTGTAAAAGTCAATGTAAGTCAAACTGTCATCAAATAATGGTTTTCCATTTTCATCTTCTGGGAAAGCAGGAAATCCGTTACCATTTACATTCTTAGCGCAGATGGGCCAGTGCTGTAATAACAAGTCCACATAATCCAATTGAAGGTCTTCCATTGATTTCTTGAAACAAACCTCAGGATTAGAAGCATAAGTGGGCCACACTTTGGTGGTAACGAACAATTCCTCTCTTGTAACAATTCCTTCCTCAATACATTCTTTAATACCTTCTCCAACATATTTTTCTGTTCCATAAAGCCAAGCGGTGTCAATATGTCTGTACCCGGCTTTTATAGCTGTTTTAACCTGTTCCTTCACCAATTGAGCGTCATGCTTATCAATCCATGTTCCTAATCCCAAGCCCGGGATTTTCTTTCCGTTGTTTAATTCAAAAACTACTTCTGTTGCCAACTTACTCATGATTAGTAATTGTCGTTGTAACTTTGATGAAATATACTTCCGAGCTGCGAAGAATATTTTGACGTAATATAGAAGTAGTCGTGTAAATCACATATATACCAGTCAAGATTGCTCCTATACGAACATAGATGTGCTATTGTACAGTCCAAGAACTTCTAATCTCTTGCCAATAAGTATGCTACTTTAGGACAAAATCAATGCAGAAAGCCGACATTGTATTTCTCCATACACTCTCCGCTCTCACTGATAAGATATCGGACAGTACAAGGCATGGATCCGAAAGCACTAAAAATGCCTTCTAGTATAAAAATAAGTGTTATCCGGGCTTTTGAAGCATAGATTGCCTTAATTTGAAGTTTTACTTAATTTCAGAAATTTGATAACTTTTTATTATATTTTGTGAATTTTACATTATTTGACAATGACAGTAGAAAAGAAGCCATTCTTGGGAGTTATGAAAGTTAACTCAACTTTTGATAGACCAGCAGGAGATGTTGCTAATTTAGAAAGTTGGGATATACCTGTTAAAGTTGCAACCATGGAAAAGTCATCCGTATGGGAAGTGGTTAATACTTCAAACAATTACAGCGATGAATTTGTTCAAGGTTGGGTAGACACGGCAGAGGAATTAATTAACGAGGGTGCTGTTGCTATAGTCACTTCATGTGGATTTTTAAGTGCCTGTCACCCCATATTACAAGCCAAATTTCCTAATATTCCAATGGGAACATCCTCATTGTTGCAAATACCAATAGCTCAAAACTTAATCGGACCAGGAAAAAGAATTGGAATTATTACCTTTGACTCAGAGTTCTTGGGGGAGAAGCACTTAAGAAGCGTAGGTGCAGACCCTAAGACACCAATTGTGGGGGTTGCAAAAGGATGTTCATTTGAAAAATTGATCAGAGAACTGGAACCTTATGACTTTGAAGAACACACCAAAGATCTTTTGGAAGCGGCTGAGAGGTTGATCAAAGAGAATGAGAATATTGGAGGTATAGTGTTAGAGTGTGCCAACATGCCACCTTTCAGGAATGCTATCCTGACTGCAACAGGACTTCCAGTTTGGGACATTGTTACCTTGGGTAACTATGTCTACGATGTCGGTTTATCCAGAGCTTTTCCAACCAAGAATGACAAATTCATAAGATAATAGTATTTTGATCTCTTTTTGCAACTTTCCACTACTTAGTCTGCAGCTTCTAGCTTGGCGGCGGAAGAAATAGAATGTTTGAGTTAAATATCAATACACAATTTATCTGCAATTAAAACTGCTCTTTCTGACTGTTTGTAGTAACCCCCCATAGGTGTCAAAGTGGCCTCATTCGGAACCTTGTGCTCGGAATTTGCAGTAGACAGGAGCGGATCGCTGCCAGAAAAAGATCCGAGATCATGGAACCACCTTAAAAATTCCGCCAGATTACATATAAATAACAATATCTGTATCATGAAGACCACAGAAATGACCAATTACGTTATCGTAGGGTATGTATTATAAGATATAACATAGAGACATTTACTAACATGGTTTAGATCTGGGATCATTGGTCTCTATACTGCCTATCTTTTGCTTGAAAGAGGTGTAGACAGCTCAAGAATACAAATTATTTCCAAGCATGTCCCTGGTGACTTATCAATTAATTATGCATCGCCTTATGCTGGAGCCACTGTATCGTTTTTGAAGGATATATCCGAAAGAGTTCAATTTTTCACAGAATTCAGCTTTAAGACATTCGAGAAGATGCAGAGACAACTAGGTGGTCCTGAGTGTGGATTGGATAAGATAATTGACCTGGAATTCTGGGTTGATCCTCCAGAACAGAAAAGAATTGATGTTTTTAGGAAGTATGTACCATATCTTGAAATTTTACCCAAGGAAACATTCCCAGAGGGTGCAAACTTTGGTGTCAGATACGAGACTTGGATCTTTAACGCACCCGAATTCTTGAAAAACATGGGTTACTATCTTGCTGGAAAGGGAGTAAAGACAACAGTGAAAGAATTGAAACACATAAAAGAAGCTTTTTTGGGCGAAAATACTATTGTATTCAATTGTACTGGTCTTGGTGCAAGATCTTTAGGAGGTGTAGAAGATGAGGATGTGATTCCTGTTAGGGCACAAGTATTAGTTGTTGAAGCTCCTCATATTAACGAGGCAAGAGTATTCTGGGATAAAGAAGATACAACTTATATGATAAAAAGACCCGGGGTAAGAAATGAATTGGTCTTGGGCGGATTCTACCAACCAGAAAACTGGAATTCTGATGTACTTGGCCATGAGACAGAGCATATTTTAAAAAGAATACAGAAGTACTTTCCCCATGTAATTCCAGAGGGTCAGGGAGTGGAAGACCTTAAGATAATGAGAGTTGTGTCTGCTTTCAGACCAGGTAGGAAATCAGGAGTTAGGGTTGAAAAAGAGGAAATTAACGGCCGAATCGTAATTCATAATTATGGAGCAACTGGTACAGGATATGCTCAAGGACTAGGAATGGCCGAGGCATCCATTAGATTGATATCTAAGGACTCTAGTTTATAGAAATATGTATCCAATTTATATTATCAATTACTCGCACTGCATATAGCCAGTAGATCTAACGTTATCTAATGCAGTAGCGGATTAGCCGTCCCGCGATAAGACTATATGGCGGAATATAAACGGTTCGTTTCCGCCGTTATTGTAACACTCAGAAACGATCTGTACTACGGAAATCGGATTATATTACCTCCAGAAAAATGGAATTCACAGAATCTCAGATCATCTCTCGGAAGAGAAGAATTGTTAAGCCTGAAAATAGAAAGAAGGCCCTGGTGAGTTGTGATAGGTGCAAAATCAGGAAGCTTGGTTGTAAGAGGGCTGACAAGACTTCTGCTACAGGAAGCTGCTCTAGATGTGTTGAAGCAGGAGAAAAATGCATTACAACAATTAAGAGAAAGAGAAAGAAGAACCCTCCTGTTGAGAATATGAGACTCCATTATACATGCCTTTACTCGTTAGTCAAAAACCTATACCCAGAAGAAGATGTGAATGACATTGACTCCTTGATTAGTTTGGGGGAATCATTTGGCTTCAATATGCCTTCAAGATATGGTGCTTGTAAAGTAGAAGACTTACCGGATATGTTGGTGAAACCTGAAGATACAGTATCTGATACGGTACTGCATTATAATGGAACTACGTTTTCCAAGACTATTGCAGAAGCCCCTATTGTGAAAATAGAGACAGACTCCAAATTTGTTCAGCCAGAAAGTGTGATTATAGACCAAGGGGGAACTTTTCACAGAATTGGTCCATTTGGGGCAGCTGGATTTATTAACACTTGCATAAATATCATGGTGACTCAATCATCAAACGAATCCAATCTTTGGGATAATTATAAGAAACTATTTCTGGGAGAAATCATCACCAGTTCAAGCCAACAACCCTTGAACAATACCAACTTCAAAGCACTTAATCACAATAGGTTCCCATTGTTAAATTTGATCAATCGGAAAGAAATGGATCATTATATGGACGTTTTTTTCAAGAAAATACATCCAAGATATTACTGTTTTGATGAACATTCATTGAGATCAAATTATGAAACTTTTTGGATGCTTATATTCTTAGACATCCATAATGACAAAATGCTTAGCAATTCCCAAATATGCTGTATATACATGATAGTTATTTTAGGTTGGATGTTTCTGCCCTATAGGGAAGTTTGTGAATCAAACGAAAAGCAAGACTTGAATGAGAGAACTGTCAATGAGTACATCAATATTATTAGAATGTGTTCTTCAGATATGCTTATGAGTCCCTCCTTGGATGGAATACGGTGTATGCATCTATTAGCCATCTACTTTGATAATAGAAAGAGACGTGAAACTGCTTATTGTCTTTCTGAATGTGCAGCTAGACAAGCTTTCACAATAGGATTACATAGAAAATCCGTCATTTCATGCATAAATGATGATACTTTAACTGAAGAAATGAAAGCTACTTGCTGGACTGTTCTAAAGACAGCTTTGATTTTTAGTAATCATATGGGACGTGATTCTTGTGTGTCAATCGACAATATAGATGTTGAATATCCATTATTTGAAAAATCAAAGGACCCTTTGTTCAAGAGATACTTTCACTGTCTGATCGAATTAAGTAAACTTCTTGACAGCTTGTTAAAGTATCGACTCAAAGTTAACACTAACCTATTGGACAGTTTCAACTTTGACCAAGCTTGTGTCATACTTCAGAAATTTCAAACCTGGTACTCCAACTTGGACAATGAGTTCAAACTCGAAACAGATACTGTCAACAACTGCAAGCTTGACTTGCTTTACAGATACAACTATAGCGTGTTATGCTTGACTTTACCTATATTGTTTTACATCATCCACCAGGACGAACACCCTGACCCAAAATACCATGATTGTATCAGGTCTTGCTTGATTGCAGCAGTAAATTTATCTAAGATCGGAAGGTCAAGTGATTTAAACAATTTATTCAATGGTACAGTTTTTCAAGATATGTTTTACTTATACCATGCTGCTATGACATTAGTAATAGGGTATATTTTTATCAACAAGTACCACTTGAGTTGGCAAGACATTACGCTTAATGATGTGACCAAGGCAATTACTGCTATACGAGAAGTAAACTCTAAGAATGTGGACAGAATCGAAGGATCGAGTAGGAAGATGCATGAATATATCAACATATTATTCAATGGGTTGAATATCCTCGAGTTTTTGGGCAACGATTTTTACTGTTCGGAGCCAAAAAGATTTCTAAGCCTAAAGGCATCCAAGACACCTGTGATTCACATGGCTAACATTCCTAATATTGCAATTTTGACACATTTGAGAGCTCCAGAGACAAGAAACGATACTCCTTTATTGAAACCTCTAGACGAAGATATTGCTAGGCTTTTTTCTACAGAGTCTAACTGGTATTTAAACCCAGTTGAATTGACAGAAGAAATCATCAAAATGAAAGGTTTAAATGACGAAATCAAGTTCTAGTTACATAATATATATGCCTTTTTATCTCCTCAGAATCAAAAGTATCAAACCACTAAAATTACCTTATCTTCTCCATATTTCTCTTGTATATTCACCTAAGATATCATGACATACTGTACGACCGAAAAAGTACAATCATCTTCCGCTATCAGCTTATCCAACGGCTTCTTACCAGGCACAAATCCGCTGGAAATCTTAACAGCACTATTCCGACCTGCACTGATAAGAGATTGATTTCCTAATCGGGATATCACATTATCTAGTATAAGAACCAACAATAGTTCCCTAGTGTAATCAATTGAACAATGTCAGAAGAAGAAAGCCAAAAGTCTGTTAAGAAGGTAGAACACATCACAAGTGTTGTTTCTCTCCAGGAGAGAGGAATTCAAGAAAATGACTTAGACAAGGCATTCAAGTACAAAGATAATATTGATGATTTGATTATTGACGAAGCCACAGAGAAGAAATTACTTAGAAAGATTGATTGGAATCTTCTCCCATTGATTGCTTTACTTATGAGTTGTCAACTTATGGATAAAACCACAAATTCTTACGCTTCTATTATGGGTTTACAAACTGATCTTAATTTTACCGGCCAAGCGTACAGTTGGGTAGGAAGCAGTTTTTATCTTTCGTATATGGTTTTCCAATTAGTTGCTAACAGATTGTTACAGAGATATCCTATTTCCAAGACACTTGGTATAATTGTGATTCTTTGGGGTGTGGTTTTGTGTTGCCATGCTGCTTGTAAATCAGCAGCAACATTTTTGTTATGTAGGGTATTGCTTGGTGCTTTAGAGAGTGCTATGAACCCAGCGTACGTGCTTATGACATCCATGTGGTATGTCAGAAAGCCAGAAGAGGAGATTATTGGTAAAAATGATGGTTCTACAAAGAGGAAAGCTAATCAACAGTTTCTTAGAACTTGTATTTGGTTTGGTTCACAAGGTTTTGGTACCATACTTGGTAGTTCAATCGCTTATGGCTTATACAAACACACCTATTCCATACCATCATGGAGGTTATTGTATATAGTCACCGGAATTATCACTATTGTTTTGGGATTTATTTCGATAGCCCATATTCCAGATATTCCTGTCAAAGCTTGGTTTTTGAATGAAACCGAAAAGAAATATGTTGTGGCTAGGAGTAGAGCCAATCAACAAGGATTTGGAAATACCAAGTGGAAGAAGTACCAAGCACTCGAAACCGTAAAAGATATCAGAAGTTATGTCTTCTTTGTGTACGGTCTTTCTTATGCAATTCCAAATGGTGGTTTCACAAACTTTGGTTCAATTCTTTACCACGAAGACTTGAATTTCAGTACTGAAACCTCTCTTTTGATGAATATGCCTGGTGGAGCTATAGACATAGTTTGTCCATTGGCCGTGTTAGCCCTTTCATTCTTTTTCCAGAGCAGATTAATCATATGTGCAATTATAGATTCTGTTGCAATCTTGGGTATGTGCTTATTAGCATTTACGAATGGAGTTGGATCCAGATTGTTTGGGATTTATACATTTTATTTGGCAACAGCATGTATTGCTGGTATGCTCTCATATATCAGTTCTAATATTGCTGGATCCACAAAGAAGGTATTCAGTCATTGGTTCTTTGCAATTGGGTATGCTGCTGGAAATGTTATTGGACCCCAAACTTTCCGTGCTAATCAAGCACCTGGATATATTGGTGCCAAAGTTTCGATGTTAGTAGGGTTTATCGTTGGGTTTTTCTGTTTTGTTCTGTTGTATTTCATTGATTTGAAAGAGAACAAGAGAAGAGATGAGTTACAGAAAACGTTAGGAGATGATTATGCCAACTTACCAGAGGACTATGAATTTGCTGACTTGACAGACAGAGAGAATCTTGAGTTTAGATATTGCCCTTAATTTGTAAAATATATGAAGTGATGATGTAGGTTGATATTTGTAAAATTATTCCTAAATATTTAGCTCTGTGTTGCTTGTGAACTCAAGTGGTCACCTTCCCACCATTTAAAGCCAATACCGTAACCCCATGGATCGTTTGTGTACCTGACTGGTTTGGCTTCTCCTATATGATATAAATTGGCCAACTCTCTTTCGGTTAATGGAGGTAATCTTGTATTGACCTTAATTCTAGCCAAATTGGAGGACCTTGGTAAGGTAGATCTACCCTGTAAAATATGATATGCATTGGCGATTTCATTAGGAGACACATCGTACTTTTCTGCTAATTCCTTTATATATGGTAAGTTCAATACCGGTGCACCAGTGCCTCCTACAGGGCTATAGGCTTCAATGATAATCTTATGTTCGGTGCAGAAATCAACCAAGTCTTGTTGAGGTAATTGGGGATGATATTCGATTTGATTGAGAACTGGCACATATCTTTTTCTGTTTCTTAGCAATTCCTTCAACTTAGGGATGGAGTAGTTTGAAACTCCTACTGATTTAACTTTGCCAGAATTAAATTTATAGTCCTCTAGTTTATTATAAAATTTAATATAACCAGTGCCTGTGACGGGATCATCATCATAAATCAACTTACCACTATCATCGAAGGGAGTGGCAGGTAATCCGTTAGCATCACCGTGAAGACAAATGGGCCAGTGCTGTAAAACCAAATCGACATAATCAAGTTGTAAGTCTTTTAGAGACTTCTCCACTGATCTATCTGGATGATGATGAAGAGAGGGCCATACTTTGGTGGTGATGAACAAATCCTCTCTCTTGACAATGCCTTCTTTAAAAACTTGTTGAAGTGCTTCACCAATATACTTCTCGGTACCATAGAACCAAGCGGTATCGATATGTCTATATCCTGCTCTAATGGCTGCAACTACTTGATTTTTGGTGTCTGCAGGGTCTTCACTGGCAACAGTTCCCAACCCTAAAGCGGGAATAGTGTTCCCATCATTTAATTCGAATCTTACTTCTGTTGCTGATTTATAACCCATTATTATTACTAATAAACAATAGTTTAGTACGATGCACGGTTTTTATAAGTTTTTTAGAGCAACCTAATTTTTGCAGCAATTAAAAAATCGAGTGAGCAATGCAAACGTAATCAGTGTTTACGGAAGAGTATCTAAGATGAGAACATAAACGGCAAGAATATTTACTTTGCTATAATTCAAGATCTTCCACATCACTTTCGTCATCAATAATTACTTCGTCATCATAAATGTCCAGTAAGCTGTCTTCATCTATAACGTCATCATCAATTAAGTTTGATTTGTCAAAAGCTTTTGATGACCTGAAAGACACTTTCCTGTTCCCATTTATAGCTGAATAATGAACTTTGTTGATGGCTTTGATATAGATAAATGCGACTTTCTTCTTCTTCTTATTATAGATGAACCAATAATATGACCACATGGTTTGGTACGGATAATTAAGGTCCTCAAGGATGGATTGGTCTGATGGATTAAATTCATAGATTTGACAGAATGACATGGGTTCGTTATTTGAATTACTGAACCTCCTGGGTCCGATGTATTCACTGTCGGTGAGACCCCTTATGGGAATTAATTCCATATGGTCATTTATTCTATCCCAAATCCAATTGATTGAATCTTCTGTCTTTCCCAAGCTCAACATGAGATTCTTAAATGTATGCAATAAGTCTTCAGCGCTATTTATTTTGTTGAAGTTGTCGGTTGTGGGTGACATGGTTGAAAAGTCGTGATCAGGAAATGTTGTATTCAAGATGGAGATCAAATGCCCGAATGTCTTCCTCGTAGATGATTCTTTCAAAGACCCAAAAGGGGAATCATCAATGCCATCAATAGATTCCAACGAGGTATCATTAGTATTCACAGAGTCTCTTCTCTCGGATGCAGACCCTCTTCTCTCCACGACAGACCCTCTTCTCTCCCCGACGGAACCCCTTCTTTCATTCACAGAACCCCTTCTTTCATGAACGGACCCCTTCCTATCAGCCAGAGTTCCCTTTTCAGCCGAATCCTTATCAAATACTAACAAGGTTGGGGACGTGGGCGTGAATGTGCCATTATCGTTAGGGTCATTTACTGCTCGTTTCCTATCTTGCTCAACCAAACGAGCCATTTCGTCGTGCATCTTCTGCGTAAGGTTCCTATCAATTGCCTTATATAACTTTCTATCAGAAGTGATAGGTTTCGTGGTGAATAAGTCACAACCACCTTTTATCACTAAACTATCATCGTTGGTGTGAAAATTTAGCTCTTGGTTGACAAGCTCAATGTCAATTTCATCGAGATACTACACGGGTTAGAATTTGTTTTTGGGGAGAAGCGGTTAACTGAGTTAATCAAAATCCAAGTTACACGTTACATACCTTCATTATTTATATTGTACAGTCAGTAAATAAGCTAATATATTAATCCATAAATATCGCCAGCCGCGAATTGGCACCAGGCCACGCCCCATGCCTCGCAGAAATTTCAAGGGTCAGCACGAGTCAGCTACGCGGAATTACCCGTTTTCGGAAAGGCCATTTGCAGTCAAATTGTAGGGAATAAGTTTAGGGTTTGTGGAGGATACGACCTTCATGAATCTATGGGGACTCCAACCAGAGATGAGGGAAGGAATTTCGGACGCCATTGTTCTCTTGGGTCGGTCAGCGTCGGTGGGTGGAGCTGGGTCTTGGTCCTGGAGTATGGGCTTATATGATTTGGTAAGTAAGATTCGATTGGTGATTAGTTTGGCCCAATGGTAACCAAGACTCGGTATGTGGGTTCTGGTGGAGCTAAAGTTTTTGTTTACTACTTTTCGAACCTGTTCTATGTCCACGTTTTCGCCTGATTTGGAGGCATCAGTATTGAGCTTAGCACGTTTTTTGGCCTGTAGGTGGTTTAATTCAGTCTCTAGTTCGAAATCAACTTGATTCTGGTAATTATATATGCTCTTATTATCCCAACCAGCAAACCATCCAATTTGATAGTCTAAATCGAGTGGTTTATCTAGCAAATTAGTATGGGCGTTGACTTGATCAGTGACCTGGTTACTCATGATTATAGCTAGATTGTGTTCATTACAGAGCCTCATGAAGTGTCGGTAGAGTCCGATTAAATAACACTTTTTGTTCATACGGAGATCATATTGATCGTTATACCGGAAAAACGTATTAAACTGTTGTAGTTGTTTTACTTTGTTTGACTGCAAAAACGCATTATCACCATTGTCTTCATATTGACGGGTCACATAATTCTTGAGGAAGGTGGTTGATGTCACAGACTCTTCTTTCCGGAGATGATGACCTATGGAGTCAATAATTATGCACCCAATGTCATCCTGCTGTAGTTTAAGGGGTAATTGTGTGAACAATATGTGGTCTAGTATTTCGAGGTCCTGACAGTAGATGTATTCGATGTTTTCAAGACAAATTGCCGGGTTATTGTGACTCTGGATGATTTGATTCAAACGCCGTGTTTCAAGAAACGTCTCTGTGTTAATAAATAGCACTTTTTTCTTCTTGTTTAGCTGAGCCAAGCAGCTTAGCTGAAAGAGAAATTGAGACTTTCCCACTCCACTGGACCCAAAAATCTCCGTAACCTCTCCATATCGTATCCCGCCATTCAAGGCTGTATCAAGACTCTTTAGACCAGTGGTTATGGTTTCTCTGGTTGTATTTTCCACCGGTTTGAACTCTCTTTCTTGGATCACCTTCACGAACTGTTCCACTTCCACGATGGATCTGTTCAATTTCTTCAGCAAAGACGCAAGATCAGAGCCGCTAATTATTAGGTCCACTATGGTAAGTCCGTTCAACTCCATGGCCTGAACCAACGAATCGAATCGGGCCAAATCCACTGGAATTTGCTTCTGGATATCCATGACAGATGATTTGAACGCGTATTGCGTGTAATTGGTAGACCGAAGAGTACATCACATACCAGAGGATACACTTATTACTATTTGACTATTTAATGGGCACCAGAGATGAAGAACCACTTGTCGACGGATTTGTCAATTGGAGCAGCTGGTAATGGAGAAGCGGCTGGAACGTTGACAGAAGAAGAGAAGGATGCAGTGTTGGATAAGGTGGTGTTAGTTAAATCAATACCTTTTGGATCAACACCACCACCAATCAACTTTTCCCAAGCTTCAGCACATTCGTGAACAACTTCTTCAGCGTATTTCTTGTTTTTACATTCACCAGAGAAGGCGAATTGATTTTCTGGTTTACCATCTGGAATTTTGTAGATTCTGAACCATTCGTTGGTGGCTCTTAATAAACCTGGTAAGTGGGTTTCAACATCTTCGATGTCATTTAACTTAGAGGCCATTGGATCATTGACGTCAATGACAATGACTTTCCAGTCGGTTTCACCTTCATCTAATAAAGCCATAACACCCAAGACTTTAACTTGTTTGACTTGACCAACAGTAGCGACTTGTTCACCAATTTCACAAACGTCTAATGGATCATTATCACCTTTAGCTTTGGTTTCTGGGTGTTGTTGATTTGGGTCTTCCCAGGTTTGTGGGAAAGCACCATAGTTGTGAATGTAACCGTGGTGTGGGAAACAGTTTCTGACAAATCTCAATTTACCTTTCTTGGTATCTTGAATAATTGGGTTCAAGTTTTCTTCCTTGGAGATTTCTAACTTAGCGTTAGTCCATCTTGGAACTTCAACAATCATGTTTAAGATGGTTTTTTCCTCATTGGCATACAATGGGATATCGTGGAATGGAGAAACTGGTTTTCCATCTTTTTCAATGTAGACTTTGAAGTCTAAAGTGTTAGCAGCACCAATTTGACGAGTGGTATAGGACATTTCGTTGAGTTGTTTGACAGTAATTTTTTCTGAAAAATTACACCCGTCGAGACTAGATTAGCCTCACGTGATATGAGTTGCTCGGTGTTATGCCCAGGACCTTACCAAGAGCTCATCAGGGAGTCGGCTAGGGAAGTGTCTGGATCGGTCTGAACTGCTTGGACGATCTTTAAGTCCTGTTTGATTTTACTGTTGATGAATTTGGTGGTGTCGGTAATATTTTCGTCTGTCGCTATGTTCATTTCTGCTTTTTTATTCAAGTATAGGCCTCTTTGGATTTCTCTTTTCCACTTTCTAATCTCTGGATCGGAGTCTTGTAGTGAATTTAGGGTACTTATCAGCTGGTTCATGTCCCGTGGAGAGATTCCCAGGTACCCATGCTTAAAATCGGTAAGAAAGCACCCCGAAAGACAAAATTGGTGTATAAAGTTGTCTCTGTAATGCCTGTAGGACTTAAAAATCAATATTCCATAAATGTCAGAGTCCATGTACCCAAACACAGGCACATATTCAGCAATGTATTGTACAAATCCTTTGGTAAGATTGTCTGGGAAGCCTTTTCCTGTGACAAAGAGGACCTCTTCAAATTCAACTTCCTTACTCTTTTTAGCGTACGACGTAATTGACCTAAACACTGCGTCTTTTTCTAGCACCACCACCAACAGGACGGGATACTGATGTGTCCACAAGGTATTCATGTAGTTGTAGGGAATAAGTCCGGGTTCATCCATAGAAACATGGTAAACTAGCCCTTTTTGGGATGTATATAGATTCAACTGACTCAAATCTTCAACACCAAGGCTCGAAGCTAATAGATCAATCAAAGAGTTGGAAAACAGCTGATTATTCTGGAACAATTCAGTGTCATGGTAGTAAATATCTCTTTTTGTGGTGTTCTTTCTTAGTTCAAGGTTAATGGCAAGAAGGTGTATAATGGTGACAAGACCAGTAAATTTAATCAAATTCATTTCCACCGGTTCAATGGAAGAGAAATCCATTAGCTTGCCTCTCAGACTCTTCAATCGGAGAACAAGGGGCTTAAACTCTACAGAGTTGTCATACAACTTTTGTCGTATGATCTGTAGTTTTTGAAGTTCCAGAAATCTGAAGTTAGTAGCGAATAGAAAACATGAGGAAAGCCTTACTTTTCGGGAAAACCGTAGCACTTGATTACTTGTGGAGACTGTAGCAGCTCTGTAGTATCATGAGACGTGGATCTGTCTGTGAATTGAGGCAAATTGGATTGTAAGCTCATTCTACTTGTCTTTGAAACTGGAAACGCGTAAAATTGGGTGCAAATTGGGTGCAAAATTCTAGAATACAATATACATACAACTACATAGATACATAACTAAGGGCAGTTAGGTCAAATCAGAGAAATCCGCCAAGTAATCTGCCACTGCTGTGTTCAAAGTAGGAAATATGTTCTCCACGTTCATGGAACTGTTTAATTCGTCTTTATGGTGCCAATTCTTAAATATTTGTTGGAACTCAGCATCATCCCATACAAAATCAAAGTCAGGGGGATCATCAGGAACTCGCTTCAGACTATATTCTGGAGGGATTATGTGTGGGTGTTCAGACTCAAAGTGTATTAACGTTCCTCTTATAAACAAACAGCATTTGAACACCGGGTATAGTGTTTTACAATAAGGATATCCATGGTTCAAAACTTCATAAATTCTTCTTAGTATGTTGGTTAGACTAACCTTTTCATCGGTGAATTCAATATTCATCCACTTCAAGAGCCCTACCGAGTCAGGGGAATTGAAGTTTTTTATCATGTCAAGTATGGAAGTAGATCCTTGAAGAATTCTTGTCATCATTGTTAAAAATGGACCAACAGTGGTGACAGGGCCAAACCATGTTGGTGATGTAAGGAAGAAATCCATTTGAGGAGTGAAGAAGATCTTTCCTTGGGCAGTTCTTTCGTGAATAAGTCTAAAAATAATCATGATTTTTTCAAAGGCAGTTGCCAAGTGTTTGTTTTTTAATTCTCTATCAGACTCATCGTAACTTAAGTATAAACAGAAGTGTGTTATAAATTCCTTTCTCAATAAATCTAGTTTAACACAATATTCTTCTGCTCTTCTTGGAAGAGTTGAAGGATCACTACCAACGAGTTGTTGGAAAGTCCTACATCTTTGTCCTGAAATTTCTGCAAGCATGTTAGCAGCTTCATATAACTCGGATTGATTGAGGATTCTATCATTCAAGCTTCCAAATTGAAGCTTCACAAGTATTTTAGCCACATCATATTTCATTTTAATGACTTCATCAGACACCGAAGAATAATATTCATATTCAAATGGGTGAGTGACAGGCAAGACTCCTCTATCAAATGACTGACTGGCATCGAAATAACAAATTTGTGGCCAGATATTTGTCCAGTTCACCTCAGAGTCTTCTGTATGTTTTAGTGGGAATGTTCTCCTATCAACACCTTCTATTCTTGCAGTTTGGCTAAGCATAGCATTAAGTATACTAGTCAGGTAAGAAATTTCATTGTCTTCGAAACAGAACATTTTGTAAACTTTAAGAAGCATCAAGCCCTGAAGTTTACCTAAACTCAAATGCTTGAAGGAACTCAATGTCATTAAAAGGCTAGAAGCACATTCTGCGTATGATTCGTTAATATTAACATCCATATCCAAGGATAAAGCCATTAAAACTTCAGAGTTCATGTTTCCAATCATGTATGAAAACCGGATTAGAAGTAAAATGATGGCTAATTGTTCAGTATCCACGAGCTTGACTGTACTATATGATCCTTTGTCCTGTAAATATTCCGGGAGTTTGCTTAGTATGAGGTCCCTACTAATAAAGAAAAGGAACCTTGGTGCTAAATCAAAGATGTAGTTGATTAATATAGAAGCATCCCGTATACACGGAAGTTTGAATTGAGACATATCCTTAGCATATTGACATCTAGAATTGATACATAAACTCATATCGAGCTTATCTGGGCCATTATGGGGTATTTTCAGCTGGATTTTGAAATAATTTTCGAATATTGCAGCAGCAGCTGGGTCCTCTAAAGAGGTTGAAAGACCCGAATATGGCTGATAATACATGATGTTGGATTCTAATATGGCAAAACCATCAAATTTCATTCTCTTTTCCCCTGAATTGGGCGTATTGGATGCCACTGAACTTTCAGTAGCTGGTGGAGAAGGGTTTGGAATGAAAATATCGGGTCCTCGTGAAGAAGTACTAATGATACTTTTCTGATAAGCAACTATACTCTCTAATTCAGCTATTTTCTCCTTTAATGTCCCAATTTCAGTGGTTTCACTCATGGAAAGCTGTAAATTGTGTACTGGATCTGACCCTTCGTACCCACATTTATCGGTACACTGATCTATTCTACATCTTCCACAAAAAGGTCTGGCCCTATCACATCTTGTTTTTCTTTTTTTACAACTGTGACACGACGTTGAAACTCTGTGGCGTCTTTTGGAGGCATCCATGTTGGCGAAGCTGTGGGGATTTAGGAACTTATAAGTAATATTTTATCTCCGCGGAGATACGGAGATGCGCCGGAGAAAAACATAGTCACGTGATGAACTGTAACAAGCTGGAGTTGGCAAGCAGAGTAAGGGTGCTGGAAGTGGTCTGGGAGACTTGAGATGGCTCAGGGGTCTGGGCCCTTTAGAGGATGCAGCCGTGCACCTGGAAAGCATAATTTCATGCCAAAAGCATAAATATGTTTGGGGCCCTTATGGAGCACGGTATGGAGGCTAGATTCGGTACCTGTCGTATTTGTCTGTCGTCTAGGTTATGATTTGCGAGATATCAGACACACATTGGTCTCAGAAGAGTTCCACCAACTTTAAATTTGGATATTGTGTCTGTTTCAGTAGTATAGCCCCAGCCCCTCCGATTCCAGAACTCTACAGCCATGATTACAACTAGCAGACCAATAGAAACCAAGCGGACCATACTAATCGGCAAAATAACCCAGAAGTCCAATAGAAGACCCTTCTCCTTCCATCCAGATTACTCGTCCGTGGTGGTTGGCTGCAAATTTCATTGAGGCTGAGCAATCAGTACACCTTTAGCTTTTTTAATTTTGCTCAAAATCAGCACTAAAAAAGCCCACACTTCACAATAATCCTTATAAACACCCCACACCAACTACACCTCTATAGTCCCCCCAAGAAGCCCACAATAACGCCACGACATCTTTCACCACGACATAAAGACGAGCGCGACATTCGGTCCGCGACCCCAGCCTCCGAATCCGTAGAATGAATGATAGCACCATTCATCCTTGGGCAGAATATTCATCCGTATATAAGGAACAATAAGAGTCTTCAAACTCGAAAAATAGAATATGGGAGTCGTTTTGAATAGGATAAGCGAATTAGAGCTCGAGAAAAGAGATGTTTTTGGTAATACAGAGGGCGCTAGATGGGCGTTCTTCGGGATATTCATAGTGGTAATCATAATTGTGGTGTTAGGAACAATCAGGGTCAACAAAAAAAGATCTTCAAGTGGTCTACAGCCGATATATGGAACGAGGTGGATCACCCCTCCATCATACGTCCAGTCCCAAACCCAGTACGACCAGCCCAGTGGTAGAAACCAGACTACCGATCAACCCCAAAACTACGTACCGACATACACAGAGACCGCCAATGACCAGGATATGGGATACTACGACGCCGAAGGAGAATTCCACCCCAATCCCAACGCCAAACCTTCGACCCCCGTGGGACTTCCCGAGCAGGCACACCCCCGATCTGGGTCCGCATCGGACGGAGTACCCCTCGAGACCATGCCCTCAGTGGCCGAGGAAGATATAGGCAACATCTGGCGTCAGGACACGAGCCAGTTCGTACCAACGGCCCAGAACCGCGATGGGCCACCCCAGACCAGCCCAGAGACCAATGTGCATACAGAGACCAATGAAAATTCACAATCCAATGAAAATTCACAATCCAATGAAAATTCACAGTCCAATGAAGAATACAGTCCCCCCACTCACCCCCCACCCCAAGAATCCCGCTCCTAAACCCTCCAGTATGAATCTAGATGATAGCCGTATACAATTTATGAGTAGTGTGTTGTTCCATCTCTAATTACCAATACGTCATGGTCAGCCGCAGCAACCAGTTGCTAACCATGACCAGACACTTCGTGCATATAATTACACGATTCTGTATAATGGGCTTCTGTATAGTAGCACCTTCTGTATAATGCTGGTTACTATGCCGGCCTTGATTGTATAATTGCAGTGGTTGCGCAGGACGTCTTATGTATCGTGTTCATGTGAAATAAAAACAACCTGAAATTCATCTCATCGCCCACGCCGTGTTCTCTCTTTTGGCCTGGGGGCTGGCCCCAAGACTCTCTTAAGCTTGGCCAGGCCATTCATGAGCCAGTCTAGGCCTGTGTGACGTGTCCCCCGACCACGGATCGGGCCTATTGTTATAAATGCGTCCAGCAACCAGTAGTTTGTCTTTGTTACAGCCGTCTTTGTTTTTCTTTTGTGCTTGAAACAGCAATAATAAACATTTATAAACTTGACATATTCCCGGAATTTTAATTTCATCAATTAAATTGTTAATATGGCAACTTCATCCGTATCAGCGTTTATATCCACGTTAATTCCAACGTTAATCATTGCCGTGGTATACTTTCTAATCTTCGTGGCATTAAGAAAGAAACAGTCTCGTGTTTATGAGCCTAGAACCACCGTCAGCACTTTACCCGCTGATTTGAAACCCGATGAAAGTCCTAGAGGATTGTTCAGTTGGTTTTCCCATATCAACAAGAAACCAGAATCGTTTATCATTCAACAAGCGGGTGTAGACGGATACTTTTTCATTAGATTCATCTTTGGCTTTGCTACTATTTGTTTCTTGGGATGTTGTATCTTGTGGCCAATTCTTTTCCCAGTTAATGCCACCCACGGGGCTGGTAAACAGGGATTCGATATGTTGGCCTACGGTAATGTGGGTAACAAATGGAAGACTTTTGCTCATGTATTCTTATCATGGATTTTCTTTGGAGGGGTTGTTTTCTGGATGTACAGAGAAATGGTCTATTATACTACTTTCAGACACGTTTTACAAACCACTCCATTCTATGATTCTTTATTATCCACCAGAACCATGTTATTGACTGAAATTCCTGAATCTTTGTACCAAGAATCTGAGTTAAGAAGTTATTTCCCAACCGCCACTAATATTTGGTACGCCAGAGATTTCAAAGAATTACAAGATAAAGTTAAGGAAAGAACTAAATTAGCCAAGAAATATGAAGGTACTTTAAACAAAGTCGTCAAGAAGGCTGTTAAACTTAGAAACAAGTGTATTAAGAAGAATAAAGAGGTTCCAGAACCTGCTGATGACATTAATAAATACCTTAAGGATGGTAAGAAGAGACCAACTCACAAGTTGAAATTTTTAATTGGTAAAAAGGTTGACACTTTAGACTACTGTCCAGAGAAATTGGGTGAATTAAACAAGGAAATCAAAAAAGATCAATTGGAATATCAATCTTACACTCAAATGCCAGGTGTTTTTATGGAATTCCCAACTCAATTGGAATTGGCTAAGGCTTACCAAGCTATTCCTTACAATTCTGATTTGAAAAAGTGTAAAAGATACTCCGATGTGGCTCCTGATGATATTATTTGGGAAAACTTGAGTTTGACCCCAATGAAGAGAAGAATCAAGAAAGTCATTGCTTCTACCGTTTTAACCTTAATGATTATTTTCTGGGCTATTCCTGTTGCAGTTGTTGGTGCTATTTCTAACATTAACTTTTTAACTGAAAAGGTTCATTTCTTGAGATTTATTGACAAAATGCCTTCCAAACTTATGGGTATCATTACTGGTTTGTTACCAGTTGTTGCTTTAGCTATTTTAATGTCTTTGATTCCTCCATTCATTAGAAAAATGGGTAAAGTTTCTGGTTGTTTGACTATTCAACAAGTTGAAGGTTACTGTCAATCTTGGTTCTACGCTTTCCAAGTTGTTCATGTTTTCCTCACTGTTACTGTAACTTCTGCTGCTGCATCTTCAGTTGTTTCTATTATTCAAGATCCAACTTCCGCTTTGAATTTGTTGGGTAAGAATATTCCTCCAGCTTCCAATTTCTATATTGCTTACTTCTGTTTACAAGGTTTAACTTTGACTTCTGGTTTGTTAGCCCAAGTTGTTGGTCTTATTTTAGCTCAATTCTTAGGTAAAATCTTAGATGGTACCCCAAGAGCTAAGTGGAACAGATGGAATACTTTAGGACAACCAAGTTGGTCTGTTGTTTACCCAGGTTACCAATTATTGGGTTCAATTGCTCTCATTTACGCTATCATTGCTCCATTAGTCATTGGTTTTGCTACTTTAACTTTTGTTTTTGTGTACTTTGCTTACACTTATACTTTAACTTACGTCTTAAGACCAAATGTCCATGATGCTAGAGGTAGAAATTACCCAAGAGCTTTGTTACAATTATATGTTGGTCTTTACTTAGCCCAAGTTTGTTTGGTCGCCTTATTCGTTTTCCAAAAGAATTGGGCTTGTGTTGCTTTAGAAGCTGTCTGTATTGTTGGATGTGCTGCTGCTCACATTTACATGAAATGGAAATTCTTGCCATTATTCGATACTGTACCAGTTTCAGCCATCAAATATGCTCATGGTGACAACACCTTCCAATACCCAATGTACGATCAAGGTACCAAAGAAATCAAAGTTGAAGGTGAAAACTACTGGCAAGGAGGTAATCAATTGGGATTGGTTCACGATGACGAGAAATCTGAATCCAAGACCACCAACACTAACCCTCAAGCCACTTTACTCGATTCTGATGGATCAGCCGGTAAGACTAGCCAAGAACCAGTTGCCAACGAAAAAGACGTTGAAGCAGGTAAAAAGATCTCTCCTCAAGAAGGTGTTTCTTGGTTAAAGAGATTCTTCAAACCAAAGACCGAAACTTTCGACTTAATCAGAGGTATAATGCCAGATTGCTACTACAATTACGTCAGTTACAACGATGAATTCCTCAAAAACGCTTATAATGATCCAAGCGTTCAAGACGAAGAACCACACATTTGGGTTGCTAAAGATGAAATGGGATTAAGTGAAATCGAAAAGAATAAGGCCTTAGAACAAGGTGTGGACGTAAGTGACGAAAACACCACATTCGACGAAAAGGGAGCCTTAAACTACACTGGACCACCACCATCTTATGAAGAAGCCATCAGAGTTTAGATTTGTATGTTAGTAATATAGTGTTTTAATTAGTAGTCACCTGACTCTCTGGTATATAGTTATCTCTGGTATATAGTTATCTTGCTGGTGTGCACACGTAATTGCTGCAAAACATGACTGAGGAGATAAGCAAGAGGAGAACAGGAGGAGAAGTATATAAGGAGAGGAGAACACAATATTGGCAAGAAATGTTTAAACCAGGTTTATCACCATTCAGAAACTCCGTTAGAAACTTCACCCTCCAATCAGGTATTAAGGGACAACCATTTTTCCCTAAGGGAACAATGATTCCCTTAATCAGACAAGAAGTTCCCAAGGCCTTTGGTTGGGCCGCTGCTTTCTTGGGACTTATGTTGATTTGGCCCTTAAGCGCCCGGAGGACCAGTAATATGATCCATGGAGTTCCAAAAACTGAACCCCAAGTGATCTTAGAGGGTAATAAGGCGTTGGTCAACTCTCCTATCCAGGAGGTTCACCGGGATAGGCCAGCAGATGATTAGATAATAAATATTTATTGGTTTTTAATCGTTCATAATTGCTATAAAACTCTTGTGGAGAATTCTAGTCTCTGTTGATGATGTTTAAGATGGACACTAAAGACAAGTAGGAAGCAAATGTGACATCTGCATCAATTCCCACTCCCCAAGCGGTCTTCTTCTTGTCGACACTGACTTCTATGTAAGTGGCGGCTTTGGAAGCGGAGTCATCTCCCAAACTGTGTTCGTGATAGTTTTTCACGTCTAAGTCAAAGCCTAAACCTTCAACTGCATTGATAAAAGCAGAAATTGGACCATTACCCTTACCAGCTATTTTCTTCACTTCGTTTTTGATACTTAATTCAACAGAAACGTAGATTTCGTTCTTGGCCTTGGTCTCTAAGGCATAATCCACTAAAGTGTAGTCATACTCGGGATTAGGCAAGTCATCGTCGTATAAAATACAGTAATGGGATTTGAATAATTCACATAATTCTTTGTTGGTGAGTTCTCTACCCTTAACTTCAGCCCGATCTTGTACAACTCTTGAAAAATCGATTTGTAAACCTCTTGGAAGGTCCAATTCAAGGTTTCTTAAGATAACCCAAGCAGATCCTCCTTTACCACTTTGAGAATTGACTCTAATAATTGCTTCATAGGTTCTTCCAATATCCTGAGGATCCAATGGTAAGTATGGAATATCCCACTTGAGATTCTTGGTGGTCTTGACCTGCTTTTCGTGAACTGCAAAACCTTTCTTGATAGCATCTTGATGACTTCCACTGAAAGCACAGACAACCAATGAACCTCCGTATGGAGCTCTTGGATGAATTGGAATCTTGTTACATCTTTCAACAATATCAATCACCGAAGTTATATCAGAGAAGTCCAACTTAGGCCAATATCCCTGGGTGTATAAGTTAAGCGCCAAGGTCACTAAATCGACATTACCAGTTCTTTCACCATTACCAAATAAACATCCTTCAACTCTGTCGGCTCCTGCCATTTGTCCCAATTCAGCAGCTGCAACAGCACAACCTCTATCATTATGAGGATGTAATGAAATACAAACCTTTTCTCTTTCATTAACATGAGTAGAGAAGAACTCAATCTGGTCAGCGTAAACGTTTGGAGTGGACATTTCAACCGTAGCAGGTAAATTGAAGATGATTGGATTAGCTTCAGTTGGTTCCCAAGCTGCTAAGACATAGTTACAAATTTGTACCGTATCTTTTAATCTTGAACCACTAAAGAACTCTGGACTGAATTCGAAGTTCCAATTGGTTTCCGGGTGGGAGTCTTTAGTTAATTTCCTCACGAGTTTGGTACATTTAACTGCTAATTCAATAAGCTCATCAAAAGTTTTATTGTAAACAACGTTTCTGAAACAGTCGGATGTAGCCAAATAAATGTGAACCGTAGCATTTTTAGCACCAATTAATGTTTCAACCGTACGTTCAATTAAATCTTCCCTACAAGGACTTAAAGCCTGGATGGAAACGTCGTCTGGACAATTTTCAATGGTGTATCTGGTGAAATCAAAATCGATTTGAGAAGCAGATGGAAACGCTACTTCAATCTCCTTAAAACCTATTTCCACTAATTTTTGGAAATACACTTTCTTTTCTTCAACCGACATTGGATCAGGTAAAGACTGGTTACCATCTCTTAAATCAGTCGATAACCATCTGGGAGGTTTGGTTAAAGTCTTAGTAGGCCATTGACGAGTTGGAAGATCTATTGGAGCAAATGAAGTGTATTTAACACTAGGATCTTTTAACATAGGCATTTTATAAATTCAGCTATGAGAAATTGTGGAGGTTTAAATAGTTAATGACTAATTTTGCAATTTTTCAGATTATGATGGAGAATTGGACCGCGCACGCCAGATGTGGGACGAGATATGGGGATATAGAGGATGAGGCCGGTACCGGAGGGAAGACCCTTTTTAAGTGGATATAAGTGCATATTGGTGACGTATATGGGTATCGCAAATCGGTGGGGAGAGAGCTGGGGCTGGGGAGGAGCTTGGCGGGCGGTGGAGGGCTGTCGTAGGACGACGCCAGGGCCCTCGTAGGGCGAGGAGGGGGCGGGCAAGAGCGAGAGCTGGTGGCCTTGTAGTAAAAGATGGAGGAAGCCAGTTTGGCGGGAAAATGGGCCTGGGAAACCCCCAACGTAGGACGACCATCCAGCCAATGCCGTACCACCAGATCGTACCACCAGATCCCACCACCATACCCGTACACACAGATATATCGTTCGTTGTCGAACAAAAGCTGGCTGCAAACAGCGGAACACGGTATCCACATAAGAGAGGCTGCCGTTTCCTTTGGTCCAAGAATCGTACCTATGTTGTCTAAAACACAACTTGAGTTGTGGAGTTGTTACCCGAATGATCTCGCTGAAAGTCCGAACTCAGAGGGACCACCAGAGAGATCGGTTATTCAAGGATAGATAGGACGGTAGGACCAGCGGAAAGTCACGTGGATCTA
This sequence comes from Yamadazyma insectorum, assembly GCA_030574895.1. Taxonomy (NCBI): domain Eukaryota; kingdom Fungi; phylum Ascomycota; class Pichiomycetes; order Serinales; family Debaryomycetaceae; genus Yamadazyma; species Yamadazyma insectorum. The sequence continues at coordinate 131,447 of JAJMFT010000019.1, read as the reverse complement.
GGGTATAGTTGTTGGGTGTAAGTTAGGAGAACGCGGGATGGGTGCGAGTGAGATGGTGGGGCGAGTTTGGGGCGATGTGGGACGGGTGCCGCGGTGGGCCTACCGCGAAGGGGAGTGTGGGGGGGGGGAGGGAGAAGCAGGAGACAAACTGGCACGACAGCTCAGCAGGAGCCAGTGTAAAACCAGTTTCTAAACAATACAGAAACGCTTGTGTCAGGTGAATAACTTTAGCTTGATTTGTACTTATCTCATTGTTTATATTATTTATTTTTGTTTTACTTCCTATCTCATTTCTTATCTTATTCTGTAAAATTTGCAACTTCGCAAGCTCGGTCTATCGAATTACCCCAAATTTTGAAAAATACAGAAACTCTATGATACCAGAGAAATCAGATTTGTATACTTACACAAATAAAAAAACAACAGCTTCCCAACCAAGATACCCAGGAGCGGTTATTCTTGAGGAGCCGTCGTCCAATCCACAGGATTACCAGCTTGAGTTAGTTTACAGATCATATAAGAGAAAAGTGCCTGTGACTTCTACGCCAAAAATCAATCTTGTATTCCTCCATGGGAATGGGATGAATAAGGGGATGTGGCACCATCATATTGATGAGTTCTTCCACTTGGTCCCCAGTTTGAATTATGCAATTGCCATTGACTTTGTTAATCACGGGGAATCAGCTGTGGTAAACCAAAATAAGTTGGGATACAATGCATCATGGCACGACTTTGCTAAGGACGTTATCAAAGTGGTGAAAGAAGACGAAAAGCACGAGTTCCTCCAACCTAATTGCTTGAATCTTATAGTGGGACTCTCACTTGGTGGGGTTTTATCTTTATTCATAGCGTTTTTAGAGCCTACGCTTTTCGATACCATGGTCAGTATTAACCCTCCAGCGTATTCAGATGATCAGACAATGGAATTGACAAAGCATGCGTTCAATATGTGGAAGGGCCTGGGTCATGTGGTCGACAAATATCCGATGGAGCTGGGAGAGTCGTATTTTGATGCCATCTACCGGTATTATAAGAAGAGGTCTTTTTTCAAGAGATTTGACGATACGATTCTAAGAAACATGCTTGAAGATGATACCCGGGAAGGGGTAGTAAAGGATGGATTTGCCTACACCACCACCAAGGCCAACCAAGAATTCTTCACATACTTTGCTGGGGGTCCCACAGTCCAGAATTTCTACCCAATCTACAGTAAAATCAATATTCCTGTTTACCATATTTGGGGAGAGAATGACACTATCAGTGACGATTCTCTCGACAAGATCAGGTCTTCGTTAGGTAAGAATTTACGCCCCATAGATCTACCAGGAGAGGGCCATTTGGTCAATGGAGAGAATCCCAAGTTGTTCACCAAAATTCTCCATAAGATTCTTACCGAGACCTTAGAAGCCTACGGCGGAGACAGACGGTATCCTGACCCACAGAACCTTCAAAAAAGAGGACCCAACTACAAGCAACTCCTCATGGAAGAGAATTATAATTTAGGGTTTCAAAGGCAGTCCAATTTATAGTTAAACCTTAATGTACGGCTCCAATGCGGGGACCCACCACCGACTCTTCAAGCTGGTCACGCCGGGCCAGGCCTGGGTGTAACCTGGTGTTACCAGGCCTGGGTGTAACTTGGTGTTACCAGGCCACCTGGCGCTACCAGGCCCTCATGGGTCACGTTTCCAAGGTGTAGCTGCTGATTTGGGAACCAGAGCCCGTGGAGGAAAGTCCACTACAACAATGGGAATGTGCAAGTGATAGATCGCATGGCACATGGGACAATATAAGGTAATTTCCCGATAAGGTTCGGTAATATCATCGAGATCTAGTCACAGAACAATGTAACCACAGATGCACCAACGTGGGAAGAATCCGGGTTTCAAAGGTAGTTTTGCGATCACCTCAAATACTTGGCAACTCTTGACGTTTTTGACGTTGACCGAAACAGGATTGGCGGTAAGACAGGCGCTGAAGGTGTTAGGCTTCCACACGTGGTACAACTCTAATACTACTGTAGTTTTGTGTAATGACGAACCCGTCGTAAATTTCCAATTTGGTACTGAAACACGTTCAGGAAAAAGGAAACAATCACCTCCGCTTTTCGAGTATAAAATGTGACAATTCCTGCCGTATCCCCAACCATAAAAAATGTCCTTTGATAAAACAGATCCCATAGTAATCCAGGGAGAGGAAGAAGAAGTACAAACTCAACATCCATATGTGTACAAGCCAGAGGAGAGAAGATTGAGATTGGCCAATGGTCCCAGTTGGAGGGACGTATTGGTTATTATAGCCGCAGGGTTTGCGTTGATATCTGATGGGTATCAGAATAATGTGTTGACGATGGTGAATGTGATTTTGGGGAAGCAGTTTCCGGAGAATTATACCACTGACATGAAGACAAATGTATCAAATGCTGGGTTAATTACCACTATTTTTGGTCAAGTTGTTGTGGGGGTGCTTGGAGATTATATTGGGAGGAAGAATGCCATTATTATTGCTACGTGCTTTTTGGTGGTAGGTACGTGTCTTTGTGCTGCCTCCCACGGGAAGACCACCGATGGGTTATTGTGGATGTTGATTATTGCTAGAGGTGTCACTGGGTTTGGTATTGGGGCTGAATATCCTTCATGTTCTGTGAGTGCCAATGAAGCTGCAAATGAATCAGTAAAGAAGAGAGGTGGAGTGTTTGTGCTTGTCACCAATTTACCTTTAAGTTTTGGGGGTCCATTTGCTTTATGTATATTTTTGATCGTGTACCAAATTACCAAATCTTATGATGCTTTGTGGAGAACTATGTTTGCAATTGGTGCATTTTGGCCATTGTCGGTTTTCTACTTCAGATTGAAGATGGCAACCTCTGAGTTGTATAAGAAATCAGCCATGAAAAGGGACGTGCCATATTGGTTAATCATTAAATATTATTGGAAAAGACTTCTTGGAACTTGTGGATGTTGGTTCTTATACGATTTTGTCACTTTCCCCAACGGCATATTCTCCGCTGGTATCATATCTTCTGTCTTAAATGAGAAAGAAGCAAGTGAAATGGATAAAGTTGCTGAATGGACCCTTTTGTTAACAACTCTTGCACTTCCTGGTGTGTTTGTGGGGGCACTCTTGGTTGATAGAATTGGTAGAAAGTACACTTTGATGTGTGGATTCATTGGTTATATCATTTTTGGGTTGATTGTTGGAATTGGTTACGATAAAATTAGTAAAATTGTTCCTTTATTCGTTGTTTTCTATGGTCTTATGCAATCTTCAGGTAATTTAGGTCCTGGTAATATGTTGGGTTTGGTTTCATCAGAATCTTTTGCAACTCCTGTTAGATCAACATTCTATGGGTTTTCAGCTGCAATTGGTAAGGTTGGAGCTGTTGTAGGAACTAAAACCTTTACACCAATCCAAATCCATTTGGGTAAAAAATGGACTTTTATAATTGCTGCTATTTGTGGATTAGTGGGAGTCTTAGTGGCTTTCTTCTTTATTCCACACTTGAAAGAAGAAGATTTGTTGGAAGAAGATGTCAAGTTTAAGAACTACTTGAGAGAACACGGATGGACTGGTTCATTCGGTAATGGTGAAGAAGTAGAAGCAATTGATGAGGCTTCCTCTACCACCGACTCTGATAAAGTCGTTTAAATATGTTAATAATTTAATAAATAATAGCATCTATAAGCTGCAAATTGCAGAGCAGCAACTTGGTGGCAAGTGCTTGTACTCTGGATGACCATAAGTGATATTGAATCGCTTTCTAACCGCTATTACTCATCATACTCGTCCATCAGCTACTTACTCTTCCTTCTTTTTAGCTGTAACTCGCTTATAAGTAAATAATATTCGCACAATTTTAGTATGACCAAAGAAGACTTTGCTGAAACTTATAAGCAACTTAACGAAGCTGAGGCTCAGGCTTTGAAGTTGGAGAAGATGTTGGATCAATTAGACTCCAAAATGGATGCTATATTGAAAGACGCCGAGACTTTAGGAGAAGAAACCAAGGAGACCAAGGAAACTGAAGAAGAACCCAAAAAGGTGTAACCCCAATGATCTATAGGTTTTAGGAGAGATAAATAGTGGATAAGGCTAATAACACTAACAGCAGAACGTTAATATGATGCTGGTTAGACGAGAGCCATTCAAACCTGCTAGATGAAAGAGTATAATTAACATAACAATATATGGAACTTACTATATGAATTGGTTCTTCTATTTTACATATGAGAGGATTACATATCGAGCCAACTTCTAGATCATTCGTCATCGAAGCAACGGCTTCTTTGCTATTTAACTTTTAGACACAAATTCTGCCTTTTCTGTCTTCCTGAATGGATTAATAGGAGAATCTGGGTTAACCACATAATCTTTGTTCAACTCTGGGATGTTGACTTTGGCAGGCATTCCAGAGTTTAGCCACCACTTATTGGAATCGGAACTAGGTGGAGGCAACACTTTATTATCGTTATCAATGAAGTATAAGTTGGCATTATTTATGAACAAGTCGTTAATCTCTCCAAACTTCTTCACGTAATTATCATAGATTTCGTTACTTAAATTTTTCTTCACTTGTTCATCCTCTATATTGATTTTGACCTTGAAGCAGGAGTAAACTGGACGGTGATCCAGGAACATAATATCCTGGGCACTATCATAATACATGGGCTTAATAAGTTTATCACGACTCATGTATAAAATTCTGTCCGTCCAAGCAGGAATTCTCTGTTTTTCACTGGTATCATAGGTCTTGGTTCCATTGTCGAATTTGTAGGTAGGAGGAAATTTAATTTCCAGTTCATCAAAGAAGGGAAAGCTCTCCCCATTGGCCATTTGAAGATTAAGTTGATCGAATTCAAATAGTTTTGGATAATTCCCTTGCTCTATAAGTAGCTTAGCTTGCTCATTATTCAAGTTTATCCTGTAGTTTAAATCTCCAAGCCAAATAACTACATCATGATGTTTGATTCGTCTGTTTCTGCTGAACTTTATCCCTTTAGAGATCACTTTATAATCCTGATGCCTTTCAATTACATTGGTGAGTCCAGCTGCAAGATGTGAAGTGATAAAACAGAGTTCTGTGCTTTCATAGTTGAACCTCACGGCTATACCTCCTTTGTTTGCACTAACACCTCCAAATCCAGTCTTCTTGAAAGAGCTTTCCACAGCGGAAACTTTGGAAATTTCAGGTTTTTTTATGAATATGAAGATGGATAATCCTCCTAGTTGACCACTCCAAAGGGACACATACTTGATTCGATCAGGATTAAACTCGTCCAAATGCCATTTTATATGATTATCCCAGAACTTCTTATTTTCCGAGTCCACATTTACCATTTTACTGGCACTTAACTCAATGATTTCTTGTATACCAATGAAGACAACATCATAGGATTTCGGTTGCTGATTGGGAGGGAATATCCAGTCCTTTAGATCTCCTTTATATATTGTTCCATTCACGTTGAAAGTAGAACAGAATACAGTAATCTCGCTGGTGGATGTGAACTGTTTGGATAATTTGGCTAGTTCTTTGGAGATGTAGTCATGTATAGGATTATGAATCATGACTATTGTTTGGTCTTGTAAGCGACCTAAAAACTTTAATAAAGCCGTTTCATTGGTCTTAGGATCGATAACTGAATTGAGGTATTTTTTGCTGACCTTAGACTTGAAGTTCCTCTTTGTAGATGTGGCACTCGATCCCTTCAATTTTGTTGAATAACTTATGAAATTTGCAATGTTCTTATTGCAAAATTCATCACATTGTTTCCAAATTTGTGCATGTTTCGCTAATAAATCATCACTTACTTTAAGCTGTATGTCTTTGAATGCTAATTCGATCACTTCTTGGCAAATTATTTTAGATATGTAGTTTGCTTTGCTTAAGCTGTTGAACGTGGTAATACGGAATACTCCTAATTGCTTACCAATGAAGTTCTTGTTTGTCAAATCAAAGAACAATGCACCAAATTCAATTATAGGATCGATTAAAGGTTGAATTAGTTTGTATGGATTTGCTCCATTATAACCATTTTTCTTGATGAATGAAGACTTGAGTCCAATATCAGTATGGTTGAGCAAGTATTGGAATTCTTCTCCTCCAGTTCGAAGGTTTTTAGTCATCGCTCGGTTGAAAGACTCCAAATGCTTATCAAATACGGAACTCAATTCCGATTTATAATTACTGGGGTCATTTGGAAGAGATTTGATGATGTGTAAATCACCAAATTGGGTCATGAGAGCATCCATATGTCTTTTGAATGCATGCTGGCTGGTGTCGAAGCTTCTAGGAAACTCAATCTTTTTGGAATTGGAAGTCATAATTGACATTTTGCTGAAGTGGTTATCCACTTCCCAAAATATGGGAACATTCCCCTTTATGATGGTATAACTGAAACAATAATGCTCTGTGTAAATGATGATTTCCAGTTCTTGATAATTAGAAACAGCCCCCTTATCGTCACAGCCCCAGTCTCCAAATAATGGTCCAGATTTCATACATGATTGCTTGTTGATAAGCGTCAAAAGCCCATCATTTATGGAGTTCAATGACACGTTAAGCGTCTTAGCATAACCTCTGGTAATGGCTATTAGAAACCCACTCTCGTCAAAACATTTCACTTCAAAAGGTGTAAGCCTACTACGAAACTCTATGAGCTCGTCCAACAAGAAATGATTCCACAAGAACCTCTTATTGTAGGAAGTATTGGCAAATAACTCGAATCGTGAAGAATCGAACCCTCTTTCTTGTAAAGTACTGGTAATATCAAAGTTAGTGGAGTAGAAGAAATCCCCCTGGCAAAGAAATCTCTTGACAGACCCACTGGGATACTCTTTTGTAGGCTTAGAATCTACCGCCAGGTCATCTTGATCATACTCGTCCGAGTTAAGACAATATAGCTCCACATTCTGTATTACATTGATGTTGTCTCCGAGTTTGGGAGTTGCTATGACTGCAGATTTGGATATGGCCACAAGATATATGTTTCCTTTGACGTTGAAAAGCCCCAAAAGCCCCAATATATCAAAGTTAACCGTCAATTGCTTAAATTTTGTCAAGTCTACATGCTGTAACGACACAAATTCCACCACAACTTTGGATAGGGATGGCTCCTGAGTGGATTGTAAATGGGGTCTATGGTGATGATGCTGGTTATCTTTCCGGTATTTTGGATCTGGATGACGTACAATTAACGCATGGGATCCACCTACGAGAACGAACGTCCGGGGCCGTTCGTTTAAGTAAAGTTTCATCAAGTTTCTGCCAAACTGGAGGTGTTTTGTAGATGTTGTGGAGATGAGTGCGGGCTGGAAAGAGGCTGGGGCCATCTGAGAGCGGAATGGATGAGGCTTTAGGGGGCCAAGAGCATTGAATTTGAACTGTATAATACTAGCTAATTAGTTTTTCTTTTTAGTTCTTTTGACATGGCCTTCTGGGACCCAGGAACTGTCGAAAGTCTTTCCCAGAGCCTTTTCTGGAGCTCTGACAGGTTTCTTGGTGGGCACAGTACCCTTGAAATAGTTCTTACCAAATGATTCATACAAGAAGTATGCAAGACCACCGAAGGTGAATACCATAACCAATTCCAAGAACAACAATTGGGGATTGAAGAGGGAAATTGGATAATCTGACACAATAGCCATTTGCTTTCTTGGGTTCACAGTCATGTATTGTTCTCCTACAACCAAGAATAACATTGGAGACAAGATGTAGTTATCTGGGAACAAGTTTAAGTTGATTGCCTGGTTGAATTGTTGGGATTGACCAGACTCCAAAACAATGGGCCCAACTGACCCAGCAGTGATGTTGGTGTCGACTTCTCCCGTCTTAGGGTCAAGGAAGGATCCTCCTACTCCGATTATGGCCACCTGTTGGTCATCATCGTTGGTGACAGTATAAACCAAGGTAATAGTCTCTCCATTGTAGAGATCAAGAACGTCTGTAGCCGCTGAATCTGGACGTTCCTTAACGGTATAGTCCACAACAAACTTAACTGGTTGAGCCTCCTCGGCAATAGGAGCACATTGAACCAATCCAAGGGTCAAAAAAGCAGTTACAAAGTGAAGAAATTTCATGTGTTACGTGTAATGTGGACAGGTATTGAAAAATTCAAGATTCACCGCGAGAGTGAAAATTCCGTGATAGTACGATTTTGGCCTGACAAACCGTAGACGGGAACTTTGGGTAATGAAGGGCGTTAAATTGGACGTGAATGAACTCCTACGGACCAAGTACGCAAATAGGATGGCGATAGATATTATGAAATATAGGCGAAGCGGTGCTTTGGCCCAAGAATATAAAGAGTACGTGAAAGCCCTTGACAAGCTCCAAATTGTGTCCCAGTTCCAGAAGGTGGCCTACAACGAAGGGTTAGAGAGGCTCAGTGATCTTAAAGACTTGGAGCTACATTTTCCAAGCGCTATAGAGCCAGTGGTGGGGGCTATAGTGGATGATTTAGTGAGCGGTGTGCTTTTGGAGATGAGTTTACAGGAAGATATTCTTCCCCAGAATATGGGATTGACGTTGGATGACAAGTTACACGAGGAAATGAAGAGCATGGATCCCAAGGCTTTTGCAAGACTCCTCGAGCAGATGTCACGTAACCCGAAGTTCTCCAGTTTGGGGAGCTTTAGGCACATCTACCAATATTATGGATCTGGAGACAGATTGAACTATGAACACAGCGAGACGACACGGTTCATATCCGGGCAACCCACGGGTTATCCTAAAAGATTCAGCACTGGCGTACTAGGTAAGAGGCTTCAAGAGGTGGAGAAGTGTTCACAAGGCCCTCACGATTTGGCATTTGGAGCCGTGAAAGAGATTTTGACCACCAAAGAACCGCCCGTGATCCAAGATCTTAGGATACTTGCGGATATATTTTTCAAACACAATCTTCTAGCGTATGAGAACATTATTCTCCGATACATGGTACCGTGGAAGTATAAATCAGCTGTCTTGTCTGGTATCAAGAACGACAGATTGGTGGTGCATTACTATAAAACGTGCATAGAGCAAGACCCAGAGATCATCAACACCCTTTTGAACTATCATGATGCATTGGGAGAAAAAGGGGTGATTGAGCAGCTTTTAGCATTCATGAGATTTGAAGAACTTGACCACTTGGAAAGAATATTTAACCAATCCGTTTACAACCAATTGACATCCAAATCTAGATTCCTCAAGCTTAGAGATAGAAGCAACATCGGCACAATAAATTATACCTCAGAGAAGCCATTAATAATCAGTAGAAAGTCCATTTTCAATATGATTGAAAAATGCCTCAAATATGAGATGCACCATCATATTGACTCCTTGGTCAACAAATTGATGTTTCAGTCCATTGAAAATGGAGTGCTTCTTACTTTCAATGGCAAGAATGACTTCAATTTCCTCATAGACTCTGAAGACATACGGGAAATCGTCTTGAGGCTTTTCGACAAGGAATTCATTATGTTGATGCTTAAGGTGGCCCGAGATCTGAATGATCTAGGGAGACTCATGTGGCTCATCCCCAACTTGGATCTATATGTGGAGAGCCACAAAACAAACATGGATCCGGAACTACAACAGAACATCTACGATAGTTTGAAAATGTTTGGGCTCGACGGGAAAGTGGTGGCCTACGAACGAGCCATGAACACCATCTGACAGCCTCAAACAGCACCAGTGTACATAGATAATGACTAACGACCCCAAAACCAACACATCCAGTCCCTCTCCACCCCAGAACCCGCCCAGGGCCCCACAATGCCCGTCCGTATAGCACCAAGCGTGCACCAACCAACAAATATATCTCAGCTACGCACCCAACTTTTACCTCATCTCATGAAGTTCCTCACCACCAATTTCGTCAAATGTGCCGTCAAAGGATGTGCTAACTCCGATAAAAACTTCCCATTACACTACGTGGATTGTGAAATTGTTCTAGACGAACTGCAAGAATTTAAGCCGGAGTTTATAGCTCATATGCTTGAGAAATTGAACTGGGAAGCAGTTGTATCTGTGGCCAAAGATTTAGGTAAAACTGATTTACCAGCACAAAAGCCCGAAGGGTTGGATCCTATAATGGAAGAGGATATCCAGATATTAAGAGATCTTCATTTATTGTTGGTGCAAAGTAATATAATAGAGGGAAAGATGGTGTGCAACAACTGTGAACACATCTACTACATCAAGAACTCGATTCCAAATTTTTTACTTCCTCCCCACTTGTGTTAGGTTGTTAATGGCATAATTCTCATCCGATAGGTATTATCACTATATAGATGTCAATGTACAGTATCCCCAGCTCGTGTTAACTATGGCAAGCAGGTTCGCGGTGCAGCCCCGTCCCCAGCACCACAGCCCCACCGCGCCCTCTGCCTGGCTCTCCCACGGCACTCCGATTGCCGTGCACGACTCGCGTCGAATTTGAAAATTCCAAGAAACCAGGTCATAGTGGAACATGTTAAAACCTCCAGTTATCGTTAAAAGCGAAGGAGAAGGACGTCAAAGACTGAGGAATAGATCCATTTCCATTTCCAGGTTTTTAAACATTAATAAGGAGGAAACTGATGAAGAAGAATCGTTTAAGCTTAAGCATTTCTTCAAAATCTCACCTTCCAAGAATGACAAAGATCACGAAAGAACGCCTCCTCCGGCGACCAAAATCTATGAAGGAACCACCGAGACCCCGACAAAAATCATCAGCAGCACAAACACCGAAAGCACCGTCAAACAGGATGCCACGCCCAACATGATGAAGAGATTTGGGAGAAATAGGACAAATTCTGGATCCAGATCCAGGTCCAGATCGTTAAGATTAGACCACCTTCTTGGAGATTTAACTGTGTCTTTGAGGCACAATGACTCGGTATTATCAGTGGATGAACAGGTTCGACTTCCCAGCAAAATATACCAGGTTGAAAGCGGGGACCTTGAGAATAACAGATTGATGCCTCCTATTGTCCCTTTCCAGGAGCCTGCAGGCCCAGGCTCCGATTCATCTGGTGGATATTCTGACCAGTCTGTTGGGTCTCCACACCATAAGTTTAGTGGCTTTGAGCCCGATGTACCAAATGCATCAAATGGGGGAATGTACAGTGCCAATAAACTGACCCCAAACCACCTTTCTCCAAACTATTTAGCACCTTCAAGCTCAGCTACATCCACGCCATTCCAGAAGACTCTTCGTAGGGTGGCATCTGCTCCATTGGTCAACCTTTTCAACAATTCTAAAACAAATCTCAGTGAGTACAAACCAGAAGAAGAGTTTGATCTTTCCAAACATATAGGAGAAATTAAAATTACCCGACCCAGGGCCAATACCCAGGGCCGTAATTACTCAAAGGCTTCCACTAAGATCACAGACGTACAGGTGGGACCCAACTCGTTTGAGAAAATAAAGCTTTTGGGAAAGGGAGATGTAGGAAAAGTATATCTCGTTAAAGAAAAGGCTACCAATAAACTTTATGCCATGAAGGTGCTTAATAAAAAAGAGATAATCCAAAGAAACAAAATCAAAAGAGCTCTTACAGAGCAAGAGATCCTTAAGAGTTCCAACCACCCATTCATAATCACCCTTTATCATTCATTTCAAAGTGAAGATTATCTTTACTTGTGTATGGAATATTGCATGGGAGGTGAGTTTTTCAGAGCTCTCCAAACAAGAGAGAATAAGTGTATACACGAGGCAGACGCCCGGTTTTATGCTGCTGAAGTTATAGCAGCTTTGGAATATCTCCATTTGAATGGGTTCATCTACAGAGATTTGAAACCGGAGAATATCTTACTTCATCAATCTGGACATATAATGTTGCTGGACTTTGATTTGAGTAAGCTGACGGATCTTATACAGAATCCTGTTATGAATGACTTGAAATTGGATACCAAGTCATGTATCGAAGGGTTCAGAACAAACTCCTTTGTGGGAACAGAAGAGTACATTTCACCAGAAGTTATTCGGGGGAAGGGCCATACGTCTTTAGTAGACTGGTGGACTTTGGGAATCCTCATCTACGAAATGTTGTATGGAACAACTCCCTTCAAGGGAAGGGACAGGAAAAGAACATTCTCTAACGTCCTTAAAAAAGATGTCAAATTTCCCGACAACAAGCACTTTGGTGTCAGCTCAACGTGTAAGAGTCTTGTGAAGAAACTTTTGATAAAAGATGAAAACAAGAGATTAGGAAGCAAAAATGGAGCCACCGACATAAAAACCCATCCTTTCTTTAAGAATGTAAGTTGGGCATTATTAAGAAATACCAAGCCACCTATGATTCCTGTTTTGAACAAATCCAGTACAACCCCCAAAAAGATCGAAAAAGAGTTTGAATCTACCCCCGAGAAGTATGAACCAGAAACTTCAGAGGATCCGTTCCAAGAATTCAACTCGATTTCCTTATTCTACGATGAAACATGCAATGACCAGTACTTTGAGGATAGCTCCACGTACTCTAGTGTTGGTTACACCATGACGCATAGTGGGAAGAAGGGATTCTTGAAGTGAAGAGAAGGAAAATCAACTAGACTTGAAGTTTTAGTTGAAAATTGCATATAGTAATGTACGAAAATGAACAATAAGAGTAAAACTAAAATCCAACCTTTTTTTATTCTATATACTATCATAATTCATAAGTGTATTTTTAACAACTGACCAAGTCAACAATAGCTAATTTAACTTCGCTACATTGATCGGCAACATCTTCGTCATATAAGTTGTAGAAGTCACCGGAAAGACATTGGTAGAAACTGGTTTGGTCACCAAGGGCCAAGTATCCGTCAAGCACAGACCATCCAGCAGCATAGATAGAACCGGCTTGTGGAGGAGGACCATCGAATTGGAATTGTCTGTTAGCAACAATAGCACCAATTCTTCCCTTGGAGTCAGTTAAAATAGAACCAGATAAAGTCATAGATAAAGAATCGTCAGTCAAACAAGTTTGTAATTTACCAGAATCAGCGTCAGCAGAAGAAGTGGAGTTGTTTTGAATTTGACCGTCAGAAATTTGGGAAGCACCAGCACCTTGGTTTTGGATTTGACCATCACCAATTTGATTTATAACAGAAGCAGTTTGTTGGTTTTGAATTTGACCATCACCAATTTGGTTAATAACGTTAGTAACAGCTGGGGTTGGAGCAGGAGCAGAGTTTTGGTTTTGGATTTGACCATCACCAATTTGGTTAACCACAGAAGCAGTTGGTTGGTTTTGAATTTGACCGTCGCCAATTTGGTTAATAACTTTGGTTACGTGGGTGGTTGGAGTAGCAGTTGGATTTTGAATTTGACCATCGCCAATTTGACTCACAACGTCTCTTTTAGCATTGGCAGTAGAAGAAGCGGCACTGATGGTTTCAATTTGAATACCAAAGCTTTGAGTGTAGTCAGTTGTTCCAGTTGGAGCAGCAGATGGGGTAAAAGTTGAATAATTGTCAGACCCTGGAACATAGGCAGCAATAGTTGAAGCGAGTAAGTATAAAGCAAAGATCATTGTTTGGTAACTAAATAAGTAAATATCTTTTTTGAATAATAGATCTTGGAATATTGTGGTATATTTATACTAAACTGGGGATAAATAGATGGCTTGGAGATCAATGATCTCATTTCACTATAAAACATTCGATGGCTTGCCAATAAACAAAAGGTAAACAACGTCTTCCATACATAAGCTCCATTTTAACCAGCATTGTTTGAAGCGCATGACACATATTCCCCTGGCTGCTAAATTTAGCCGTCAATGTCAAAATTGCACCCAAACACTGAGCTGGCTGCGATGGCTGGCTTGGCTGCGAAATGAAAATAGACGTGTCGCTACCGACTTATTGCGGCGTAGGGCAAATTTGCATGAGGGTGCATGGCCCAAATACTGAACTCCTGTCGTGGCACTGGAGCAATATTCCCAGGAATTTCGAGAAACTCACCGAACTTTACATACAATAGCTATCTGATAAGGATGCCGATAATTGTATTCCGGGAAATCGGAACAGCCATAATATAATATGTCCGAATATGAGCCAGTGAATAAACACGCCAATCGTCATCTGATGATCGACAGTGGGATCTGCTTTGGGCATAACCGATTTTTAGGATTTCGGACTTCTTTCCTTGTTACGTATTTTCAGCAACTGAAATTCAAACCCTGAAATTTACTCTTATACACAATACAGGGATGAAGTTCAAATAGCCTTGCCTTAAACGGTCCGGAATTTTTGGCCGGGATCCGCTCCTTGAGATGATATTTTTAATATTTTCTGGGTGAAACATGCACCTCTGTAATCCGAATGTCGTAGTTTTTTTAATTTCTCAAAATTCGCCATGTATGACCTTCAGAGTTCTTGACAGGTTTGGTGGCCTGAGGCCTTATACCAACCGTATTGCTAATTTAAGAGCGGAATATGTAGAAGAATGTTACATTTACGTATTATGAGTTAATCTGGTTCAATTTGTCTAGTTAGTTTGTGGCTTTTTTGGAGAAATATGCATGAATTTGGCTTATTAAATATTTTGCAACCATTAAATCAACGCCTCTAAGACTTTAGTAAAAAATATAATGGCTTATACACTTCACATCTGAGAGAGGAAGATCAGTTTTATGCTTCTAGAAGATGGGTAAGGCAAATTCAAGGAACAGAGAATGTTGAAAAGTTAAATTTTCTTTTTATATTAACAAAATTACGTAGATCGTAAAAGAAGGCTAAAATTAGAACTCAGGAACTTAAATGACAGTACCTTTATTGGCTTTTTTATCAACACGGAAGTTTTTCCAAACTATAATACAGGGGAAACCCAAAATTAACACACACACGGCTGCAATAGAACCAAATTTTTGTGTTTCTTTCCAAGCAGCATTAATGACATCTCTAGTTTCTGTTCCAATAGGATAAGTCTTCTGTAAAGTAAAACCACCCAAGTAAATGGAAGTAGCATTTCCAACCAGACTAGCTGGTAAGTGGTCCTCAAGATACTTGGGGAAAACATGACCGTAAATGGTTTGGGAAATACAATTACCCATAGCACTTCCAATACTCTGGAATAACCCATTAAGGGAAAGAACCAATGGAACACCTTCTGCATTACCAGCAGCTGCCATTACAGCCATATCGTGTCCAATATTCACAGTTCCACCACCAAAAGCGATGAAAAGCTGAGACATAACTGTGTAACCAACATTAATGTTTTTTGTACTGAAATAAATCATCAAACCAGTACCCAACATCTTAAGTGGGTGCCCAAAGAGAAGCACAGCATACTTGAAGTGCTTAGCCCAACGAATGTATACCCCGAAAACAACGGCCCAGAAACAAGACCCGATATTATAAATCTGTGACATATAACCGGCATTTTTGATATCCATATTGAACACCACGTAGTTAAAGTTTGGATAATTGAGTTCCCAACAGTAGAAAGCAATACTGGATATGGCACCCAAAAGACAAGAACCAATTACAGTTGGTTGTTTGAGTAAGCTATATTTAATGAATTGAACTTTGGCGAAATGGGCTTCCCAAACATAGAAGACCGGGAAAAGGAGAATTCCAATGATAATCATGGCAATGAAAGTAGCACTTTGGTAAGTTGCCCTCAGTTTGGTAACCAAACTGAATGGAAGTAAGAAGAGGATAAAAGCAGCCATTAAAAGAAAAGCTCCCACAATATCAAATTCATGGAAATAATGAATAAATGACTGCAATGTAGTTCTTCCACTGTCTGGTTTTTCAATGAGTCCCATCTTTTCTGCTTTCTTAGCATAGAACTTGAACACAATAGCAAGAGGCAGAAATACCACGGGAATAATGATGGTAAATGCACCAAAAGCCCATCTCCAACCAGAAGTTTCAACAAACGATTGACCTGCCAAAGGTCCAGTGAAAGCAGTACATATGAAAGGAGTGGAAGCAAAAGCAAAGCAAAAAGCTCTGTTTTTCAATCCAGATGTATCTGCAATAAACACATCCAAAATTAAATAAAGGGCACTGTAACCAACATTAAAAAGAACGTAACCTGCTGCATAACTATCAGGTCCATTACACGAGGCAATAATTATCATCCCAAGTACATAGAGTGATAAAAATACAAGAAATCCTTCAGCACGTCCCCAAATATTTAAAATTTTTGCAATTGGCAATTTTAAAACACCACCAACAATGGAAGAAAGAATACTAGCAGTTGCAACTTGAGGAGCAGCATTGAAACTAGAATAAGCATAAAATATAACACTAAAGGCAATTTGGGATTGAAGAGCTAGTAAAAAGAAGCAAATCCAAATCCAAAAATAGGTTGCATAAAGTGCAGTTTTGCTCCAAACAATCTGGGCAGCCTCCAACTTCTGAATCCCTGGCTCAGCATCCACAGACACTCGATAACTCGAGTCCAAGTCTTCTTCTTTACTGGCATCTTCCCCAGTGGCCTCTTTAGCACTTAAACTCTTCTCAAGGTCTTCTTCCTTATTTTCAAAAGATTCACTGGGAACAATTTTGTCGGCAGTTTTCTCCAAAAGATCTTTCATGGCACCTTGGGGTTTTGGGCAGCACTTGTCCCTTAAAAGGGAAATTTCTTACCACCGTAGGGCGTTACAATTTTATCAGATCGGCACCGCATCGGCGGGACTGCACCCAGGTTCATTAAACAATAGGCTTAAGATGCCAAGCCTTTAATTGGCTGGGATGACATTGGCTATTTTGACAGAATTAGAATGCAACAACAACTGGAATGTTACCCAAACTTAATTTGGATGTCATCGCATACTGTGAACACCTTTGAACCGTTGTGAACACCGACTGTAGTTCGTAAGTATCCATAACTATTGTAATCGGAGAGTTGTGAATGTATGCGGAGGAGAATTCCCCTCGAATTCCAGTACTATTCCGGCTGTAGGAGGGAATTTTGACGTGGGATTCGGCAATAAAATGGAATCTTGTGAAAAAGGTTTTGGTTAAGATTGGTTGGTTTGAGATTATGCCTAGTCAGGAACCACCAGAGGCGTATAATTAATGGTAATACGCCAAAAAGCCCGTAAAAATTGCGCTTTCGGTTCAGTACTAACGGAATTATTCCCTTTTAGTTAGCTGAATTTGTTGGATTTCCGACGCTTAATTACATCAGCAAGCAAATTGTGCCAATAAAAATGTGGTTCATTGTGTCAAAAAGTGGCTCATTGGGCCAAGATCTTAACACGAGGGAAAGAAAACGGTTTAATTGGTTAGTTGAAACCACCATAAGACAAGTGAACATTGTACTATTTGTATAATTGAATCCAGTCCGACATTATTGGACGTTTCATGGTGTTAAATCCGTCGGCATTCTTGTGGGAGACGCCGTTAAAACTCACAGCTTTTGCTATTGGGTATTCGGATTCCCAAGAGTTGAGCAAATTAAGCATACGAGCAAATTGTTCGACTTGCAGTTACGTACTCGAAAGCATTTTTGTTGTTATAAATCCGGTGGTTTTATAGACTTCCTATTCTTCGTACCCAATTTAGATTTATCAATTTCATTACTTACTCCTTCTTATAGTAATTCCTACCAAAGTGGGTTTACTGTTTACCGTTAAATGCTTATCCATAATATGATAAACGGCCTGTTTATGACATTAGTAGCCCCTATTCGTCTTTCATCCGTTGGTTTTTCTTCAACGAAACTAAATCAAGTGCTTAACGAGGGACTGCAAGCAACAGTATGAGAAGAGTAAGAGGCAAAAATGAACCGACACATCATATGCGATGAATTCCACCTCCTTAGCCTCTTCTTGCCCCAAGATTCCTTCGAAACTTCGCCTGTTTGTATGCAACAATATCGTCTTGGAGCTCCAACAATCCGTGATATTTTTTCAAGATAAGCGAAAAAAACAATACCATTCATAGCCCGTGGTTACTTCTATCATCCTCTGCATCTGGGAACAATAGAACAGTAATTGGTGGTATTTAGCTCGCATTTGGCCGCCGTGCATCCCACACAATAGCTGCAAAACTATTACTTTTTTTGGGTATGCGAGTTCCCCCAAACTTGGGTCAACATTTGTGCCTACTTGCAGCCATCTCCTCTCTGGAAGCTTCATGTCTGCGGAAAAAAGCTTTCAAAAACATAAAAAATTGGGGTGTGTTCGACCATTTTTGGTGTCTAGGCTTATTTATACACCGAGCGAAGTTTCTAAGCTCAACAAGATTGGGTGTGTTTCAGTTGAACCAAGGGCCTCGAGTGCAATGATGAAAGCCCTCATAAATCCAAAAATAGTTGACCAAAGAAAGCCTGGAAACAGGTTAACATAGCAAATTCTACTCGTATATCAATGAGATTTACACCTTAACGAGATTTACCCGTTCACCAACGAGATTTACACTCCAACGAGTCTAATTCAAGCTTCCATCAGGGGAAACAGCGCATCCAAACGTGTGGTACCCGACTTAGAAAAACAGGAGTGATTGTGATTCTTAAATCCAGAGAGGGAAGTTTCCCTCCAAGCAGCAAATAGGGAACACTCATAAACATTTTGTCAAAAAAGTCTTGAAGATTCAACCAGAGCAATTACAAAAACCACCATGTACTAACACAAGTAAAATCAAAAACTCTAAAAAACCCATAAATAATAAATTGACATCATTTCAGCAAGTTTTGCTAAGAATTTGTGAAATTTAGGTTTAAATCTTATCTTAACCTTTAAGGTGCTAAAAACGCCACCAAAATGGGCGGAAATTAAAAATAGGTATAGATGAAAAATTAAGTATACGACAAGTAATTATAGTTTTACGTGAAAATCACTAGTGTCAAAAGTCTACCTGAAATACTGGAACCTGATACGAATAAAAATAATTAGTCGATTGCGACATCCGGTTTACAAAGGGGTATGATTAAACACCTGTATCATTCTTTCCTGAATTGGGAAAAAACGACATAATATTTTTTCCACATTTTTCAAAGTCTGGTCTGTGCACAGGAACGAAATTTGAAACTATCTGCACACTCTGCTGTTGATCATCAGTTTAGTGAGGGCTTGCATGATGCGTACAAAGGTTTACAGTTTGACGAAACAATCAGATTAAATCACTAAATACCAAACCTTAGTAATATCGACTAAAACAGTAATTATAATAATTAAAAAATTATACCTCGGTCTTGAATAAAAGTTTAATAATGATAAACCCCATAATTCCACTTGTAAAACATCATTCGATAACAAAATAGAAGGTTAGGAGGTCATAGAAAATAAAATTGAATATTACACAAATCCATTGGGGTGTCATTAGTCAAAATAGGAAAAGTTTTAAAATTAACATTTAAATAACCGGGAAAAGGGTTCAGTTTTATATAAATAGGAAATATTAATGATTTAATACCATTAAATATAACTTAAATTGGTTTTAGTAATAAATGATCCCCTTCTAATTAAAATATTCAGCTTTGTTTTTTTACGAAATGTTCGTAAAAAAATGGGGGTCGCTTTGTGTGGATTCCCAAAAAATTTGGTATTTGAGTTTCTTTTGCACCACCGAATCAGACTAGGAAAACAAAAAACCCGTTATATCCGGACTTCTTATGTAACTTAAATGCAAAATGGGCTAATTTTACCAATCGTGAATGATGATTTAATTCATTATAGATTTATTCTGTATGAAGCTGCATAGAGTATGACATTATAATGCAATATCGGCTATGACAGATTTTTAAATGATATTTAAATACAAATGAAAAATTCCCTTGCATAATAATTAAATTGAATAATTTTTACGAATAATTAATGATAAGGATATTAAATCAATACCCAAGTTGTACCCAAGTGAAATGGCAATTACCTCAATCATCCGAGTCGAAATTCCTGATATAACGGGGGTGGGTGGGATTTTAATCATCCGACTGCACACAGGTCATATTTTTATAATTTTCCATTTTTTTAATTTTTTTAATTATTTTGGTCAAGTTCCTTTTTTTATTTAATGGAGTCGATTTTCAGAGGATTCTTTTTCATATATGAATGGAAAACTTGGAACCTGGAGGGAACAATTCATATCTTCCATCAAAATCCCAGGATTATTCGGTTCAACAATCTCCAATTCAAGTTCCAATATTACAAGAAATTCAATCGAGTCAACTGCAAGGTGAACCAATTCAATCAGATATTATTCAACAAGGAACAAAAACTTTACCAGGTTCAAAATACCTTGTAAATCTTCCTTCACAATCTAATTTTGAAACCATGAATGAACAGTTTCCGTATCAAAATCCCAATTATATTAATAATCAATCTAATCAATCTACACCCCTGATGAATCAATCAAATAACACGTTATCCCATCATTTACAATCAATCCAATCCCTGTCATATCCTCCATTACAAACTTATCCACCCCAACTGTCTCCCAGTACGGTGGTGAATCAAAATACTTCCAATATAATTCAGAGTTCTACCCACACCCCTTCAGCTCCTGCCACCACAACCTTCCAAACCTTTCAGCCGTTTAATTCCGAGACAGAACCTGGGACTAACCTCCCTCCTTTACCTGTACCGAATGCCCAGGCGTATGGTCTGTCATATTATACCAATTATAATTATCATCATAAACCAAATAATTATGGGGGGACCATGAATACGAGCCCATCCACAGGGCCTTTGGCCAGTCAACCTAATTCATACTTCCCATTATCTACATCGCTTCCTCATGAACTTCCTCCAATAGTTCCATCTCAGGATTATGAATACCCCCAATACTACCTTAAGCCCCAAACTCAGGGTCTAAATCAATCGGTGAATCAGTTGGGTCAAATTAATCAACCCATGACGCAAATAAATCAAATGAATCAACCATTAAATCAACTTAATCAACATATAGCTCAACCATTCCAGTATCCCCAATATGCTTTACCCAAGAAATTACCTCCTGGAAGAAAGGGTAAGACCCGGACCACCCCAGTTCATAATATGACCCCAGAAACGGCTGCTAGAAATCGATGTTCAATTTGTCAAAAGCAGTTTAAGAGACCATCTTCTCTACAAACACATATGTATAGTCATACGGGAGAGAAATTATTTAAATGTCCAGAGTGTGGTAAACTATTCTCCGTTAAGAGCAATATGACCAGGCATCATCGACTTCACCTAAAAGATGGTAAAAGAGTTAGCATTTCAAGCGATCTGTCAAATCAAACCCTTTAATAATAATCTAAATTCACTTACTGGACCAAAACCTATAAAATCTATTGCATTGTCCGGCTCCCTTGTCGGTTATCTAAAATTATTTTTTAAGTATTTTTAGACAATTCCAGTATTTTTGTTTTGAAAAGTGGCAGTTCGGTTGTAAACCGTAAAATATTATTCACTTCAATTACTAAATGATTTGGGTTTGCATCCCTTATAAAAAAATCACCCCATAATGCCCTGATGTGTTAATATAATGTACTATATAAATAAACTTATGTAATATATTTGAAACGAAAGATTCCTTTCGACATTCTACGTAATTGGGTGTGCATGATTGTTGGCCTATGTTAAATCTTCGTTAACATCTGTGCCTGTACAAAAAGTCCCAGGGCTGCATAACCGCGACCGCAAATCTCTGGTCAAATGTCGTCACCTCGACATTTGATTTGCCTTATCAGGACGGAACTCGCTTTCGAGTGGTGCAT
Source organism: Yamadazyma insectorum (assembly GCA_030574895.1). NCBI lineage: Eukaryota > Fungi > Ascomycota > Pichiomycetes > Serinales > Debaryomycetaceae > Yamadazyma > Yamadazyma insectorum. The sequence goes on along the minus strand of JAJMFT010000019.1, from coordinate 109,851 downwards.
ATACTTGCAGGAGCTTTTTCCCACTTACGTTATTTACTCATTTCCCATTAATTAATTAAATGGTTCGATTTAATATGACATACTGATCTTAAAATAGCTTCTAGAAGGTTGCAAAATCATCTTGGGCTTAAAAAAGAAACCTGAAATTTTGGGTATTTCTGATCTGAAACGAACCCGGAACTGTTTACTTTCTTGGACCTAGGGTTCGTTTTAGTGTAAAATAGTTTCCATGGGTATGCACATTTTTTTAACTTATTTATGTTGTAGTTTGGGCGGCCAAATGCAACCGTTGGCTTCTAAACCAGCGTGGACGGATTTATGCGTGCGGCATGATCTGCAATGAGGCTCAACTATGGGTGTTGGGGTCAGGAAACTGGGATGGCCCATTTTGAAGGAGTCACGTGATTACGCACCATAATTTGTAAGTGAAAAATTCCTGAAATCACCAAAATGTTAATCAAGAGGTTCTTATCCCAATCTTTTAAGCCTCCGTTTGTACCTCTTACAACCAATGGATTTAGTGAAACCATAGGAAACACCCCGCTTATCAGGTTACCCAAAATTTCCGACAGAATCAACCGAAATGTTTATGCTAAAGCAGAATTTATGAATCCTGGGGGTTCCATAAAGGATAGAGCTGCTCTTTATGTTGTGAAAGATGCAGAAGCAAAAGGATTGAAACCAGGAGGAACTGTTATCGAGGGAACAGCCGGTAATACTGGGATTGGTTTGGCCCATGTGTGTAGATCAAGAGGTTATAAGTGTGTTATTTACATGCCAAACACCCAAGCTCAATCTAAAATCGACACATTAAGACTTTTAGGAGCTGAAGTCCACCCAGTTCCTGCAGTAGCTTATGATAATCCCGATAATTATAATCACCAGGCAAAGAGACATGCTGAATCGTTGGAAAATGCCGTATGGACCAACCAATTCGACAATACTGCCAACAGACAAGCACACATAGACACTACTGGACCTGAAATTTGGGCTCAGCTTGATGGAAACGTTGATGGGTTCACGTGCTCAACCGGTACTGGTGGTACCTTTGCTGGTATCACTAGATATCTCAAAACTATGTCTAACGGTAAAACTCAGTGTTACTTAGCAGATCCTCCTGGATCAGTTGTACACTCTTACATTCAAAGCAAAGGAAAGGAAATTATCAGGGGTGGTTCTTCCTTCACAGAAGGTATTGGTCAAGGTAGAATAACCGAAAATTTGAAGCCGGAAATAGAACTTATTGATGATTCATTTAAAATTCCTGATGAAGAAAGTATAACCATGTTATATCAATTATTGGATGAAGAAGGTATTTATGTAGGTGGTACTTCCGCTTTGAATGTTGTAGCTGCTATCAAGTTAGCAGAAAAGTTACCTGAAGGATCCAATGTTGTAACTGTTCTTGCAGACTCTTGTCATAAGTATAGTGATCGTATTTTCTCCAAGAAATGGTTAGAAACCAAGGGACTTTATGATGCAATTCCCGAAAACTTGAAGAAATATGCGTCTCTTCCATAGGATTATATAAAATATACCAACTCAGTATATAAGAAGGATATTTGTTGAATTTGGCTGCAAAAAAAGACATTTCTTTAAAAATGGATACATGAGGTACATATTTAGTTCCCATCCAAAAATCAACATTATTCAACTCTGACATCTCGGCAAATATCGACAGTTGCCATTAATTATATAAAATGTACTTCATGTATGTCGTATGTTAATATAGATCGTGCATCAATAGTTAATGCACAATGCGCATGTTTCGGGACAAGTCCGAATTTGACTTGTAGATCTCGTAGATCACTAACCAAGTATACGGTCAAAATTGTACCCCACAAAATGCCACATTACGGACCAGTAGTTACGGATGAACTTACAGGAAGATACAATTCTTTAAGCGGCGATAGTTGATATCCAACAATCTGGGCTGCAAGTCCACCAGAACATATTAGCATAATAGAATGTTACCAAGTACACCAAGAAGAGCTACGTAAAGGAGAACCAAAGCGCTAGAAGTGTCCAGAAAAGGTATCAGATACATCATCAGCAATACTTGTACCAATTAGCCTATCAGATGAGCTCAATTACAAATCCCCACGGCCACCAGTGTTGATTCCGTACAGAAACAGCCCAGCTATTCAACAAACCACCCCCGTTCAGATAGATTGGTTTCCACCACGACAGCCCAGTAAACTGCTCAAACTTCCCTGGCTCTCTCCGCTGCAAGATCACCTCCACGTCATCCCAACCCACCGCCCAACGCTTTCCCCTTCGCCACCACAGTGCCTTGGAGCTACCTCTTCGCCTCAGGCCACCGCCCACCGCCCTGCGTCCGCCACCTCGTCTCGCCACCGCGGCCCCGTCACACCTCCTCCACCTTAACTTCGCACACAAAAAAATTTTCATCAACAACATGGAACACCAAATCGGCCAGGCAGTCCAAATCGCCCTAGATAGGGGTGCTGATGCCAATTTGAAAGCTCAAGCCATTGACTTTATCAATCAGATCAAGTCTACCAGAGAAGGGTACGAGTCGTGTCTCAAGATACTCCTTACGACGTCTGTGAATGACGAGTTTAAGTTCTTCATCTTCCAGGTCATAGAAGAGAATTTAGTCCAACTCTCCGAAAAGGAATCATTTGAACTTGATCAACAGTTGTTTCAATATACTACATCCCTCATAAACAATAAGACGGTTGAAAGTTCGTTTATTAAGAACAAATTAACCAATATACTAGCACAGATCTTTTGTAAGAACTATTTAACCACAAATCCTAATTTCCTTAAAAGTTGGTTACAATTACTTCAAGAACCCAACGATCTAGTTCATGATTATTATCTTCGTCTAATGATTGCCATTCATGAGGAAATCGGAGACAAGCTCATTTCCAGGTCCAGTTTCATAACCGAGAGAAACCAGTATTTGAAGGATAAGATTCGTGTAACTGATATGGAAACTTTGATAAAGTCTTGGTTCAGTATTCTCCAAGTAAGTTACACCAATAATAATGACACTAACATGAATAACTGCTTATTGATCATTGGTAACTATGTTAATTGGATGGAAATATCATTTTTTATTTCCAAGGATTACCTTGAGCTAATCAACTCCATCCTTTTGAACAGACACTCCAGCGAATGTTGTTTCACCATAATTGAAATTATCAGTAAGAAAATGAAACCAGAGAAGAAATACCAGCTCTTGAATTTGCTCGACTTATTAAATTTATTGAACCTTACATCTTCGAACGGCAGTTTCCAAGATCTTAATCTTGACTTCGTTGAAAACTTATCCAAATTATCAAATGCTGTTTGTTTAGAACTATGCATGATTATGGAACAAAGCAGTTCTTTCACATCTGTCATCTTACCAGTGTTAATAAACTATTGGCCATTTATCTTCAGCTTTTTATCCAATGAATATGACGAAATTTCCTTACAGGTTTTCCCATTTATTCAACAGTATTTGACCTTGTGCAAGAAGAATCAGGACTTGGTTTCCAAAGAACTCATTGAGTCATTACTTAATAAAGTCATCATCAAAATGAAGTTTGACAACGACACAGATGATGACGAAACAGTGGAAGAATTCAAGGAGTTCCGTTCCAAATTAAGGTTCTTCCAGGACTTAATAGCACAAATCTTACCCGAATTGTATGTCAACGCAATTCCAATTGTAATCAACGAGTCATTTGAACATACCAACTGGAATGATTTTGAGTTGGGATTATACCAGTTACAAAACTTCAACGACTCAATTAAAAACAACTTGATTAACTTACCCAAAGGAGAAATTTTGACTTCTAAACCAATGGAGATCATTTCAAACTTTTTCATCAAGTTGATCAACTTCCCTGCCACGAAATTTGATAATCAACTTAACCAATTGAATTTATTCGAGATAATAATCAAGATATATCCTCAGATGTCGAATGAATTGAAATCCAACTTTGAGTTCAATCTCAAAATACTTCAAAATTTCATATCAAGTGTCGGAATATTCAATCCAGATGACAAGGTAAAGTTCAGATGCTGGTACCTTTTCTTTAGATTTATCAAGTTAATCAAACCTGGTGTTCTTAAAGACGAAAACTTTCTCAACGAGTTCATTATCAACCTCAACAACTTATTGCCGATTAAAGCAGAACCACCCACCAAAGATGATGAATCTGAAGTCATTGAAGTGTCCAACTTCAACAACCAGCTTTACCTATTTGAGGCCATTGGTCAATTGATTTCCATCTTCAATGTAAGTGATGATATCAAATTGAAAGGAATCAATTCAATCTTACAGCCAATCTTCAATGATTTAGAGAATCTCATGAAAGCCCAATCAGACCAACTTGTTGTGCTTCAAATCCACCACAATTTGATCGCAATTGGAACTTTTGTAAGAGGTTACCATTACGAAAATAAATTGAAATATAGTGAAGTAATTACAGAGAAGTTGTTGAATTGTTCTCAAGTAATATTAATCGTTTTAGAGAACTTTTCCAAGAGTGATACCATCAGAGAAAGTGCCAGATTCTCATTTGCCAGATTCATACCAATATTACAAGACAAATTAGTAAATGAGTTGAACAAATTAATTACAATTATCTTATCGGTTAGTAATTTGAAGAACATTGAACTCAGTGACTTCATCACTTTTATTAACCAAATAATTCATACCTATCAAAACAACGAGAATATTTATAACTTACTTAATAACTTATTAACTCCTTTAATTGAGAAAATCTTCAGCTTAATCAAAGAGACCGTGGATAATGAATTCGAATTGAGGGATTTAATCCAGTTGAAAAAGTCATTCCTTCTGCTCATAAGCACTTTGATAAGTAATCATGTCACCAGTTTATTAATTACCGAGACCAACAAGATAATTCTTCCAACAATCATCGACAAGATCTTTGAAATTTGTTACGAACAATCAGAAACGTCCTTAACAAAGCTTTCTATAGCCCAGTTGATCAACTTGGCTAACGTATTTAAAGGTGGTAAAATTTCTGACGATAAAGACAAGTTTCACTCATACAACCAAGTGGAGGGAATTGACGATTATTTAATCACCAATGGAATAAGATTGTCATTCGAATTACCATTTAAATTTGAAGAGTTTGATTCGGCCAACAAGCTGCTCTTACAAGACTTATCAAACCTTTTAAAAAGTTTACAATCGAATAATAATGATAAGTTCATGAACAGCCTTTCAAGTTTCTTTAATGGCAATGGAATAAACAATGAAATTCAACTCGATTTCTGTAAGAAATTGGCAGAAATGGATCCAAAAGGATTCAAAAAGTACTTCTTGGAATTTATAGTCCAGTTAAGAAGTCTGCATAGCATGTAAATATAGAAAACACTCCCGTGTCAAACCTCGTAGACCCCATAGACCCTAAGTCTCTGTTCCCATGCCACAAGTCTCTCTGCCCACCTAGAAACACCCCAGATTTTGGTGGGTAGTGTGCGCACCGAAGACCTTATATGTTCTCAGCAGCGCACACAAATTTTTCACCATGGATTCCATACAAATTCCCCCAAAAGACGAAGAAGAGTTGGAGTTGGAGAGACTCGTGTTCGGGGACTTGGAGAACTTCGAGTTGAACTTGAAGAAAACTGACAATTTACTAGAATTCAGTGAAGAGGAAGCCGAGGAAACAGGAGATGAGATGAGCGACGAGGACGAAGATGAGGATGGATTCTTTATAGACGAAGGAGAACAGCTAAATATGGAGGAAGAAGCCAGTGAAAACGACATGGAAGTTGATAGTGAAGCAGAGCTAAGTGAAGAGTCGGAATCGGACTCAGACAATGCCTGGAGTGACAGTGAAGATGAAAATATTTCCATATCTCTCACATCATCAGATAAACTTAAAAAGCTCCGAAAGTCACCAGACGATGATTCAATTGACGGAAGAGCATATATTAAAAGACTCAGATCTCAGTTTGAAAAGATATATCCCAAACCGGCATGGATCGATCAGCTTGATCAGGAACCACAAGGAGATGAGATCTCCAATACAAATGCATTATTAGACATGTTGAAATCCACCGATAAATTCGTGTTAACCAAACAATTAAAGCTCATATCTGCAAATAAAATAGTCATCACCCGATTAAAAGATGCCAACCAAGCCAAGAGGTCGAAGTCCGGAATCCAGTCATTATCATTCCACTCTAAACAACCTTTAGTTTTGACAGGAGGATTTGATAGGACATTAAGAATATATCATATCGATGGGAAAGCTAATAACCTTGTCACAAGCTTATTCCTCAAGGACTCACCAATATACTCGTGCCTGTTCTCCAACCTAACCACAACAGATAACAAGAATCTCATCTATGCTGCAGGAAGAAGAAGATACATGAACAGATGGGACTTGAATACGGGCCAGGTTGAAAAGATTACCAGGATGTACGGGTACGAAAAGTTCCAGAAATCCATGGAGTATTTCAAAATCAGCAACTCAGGTAACTTTATAGCATTGTTGGGTTCAAGTGGGTACTGTAATATCTTAAGCGGAGCCACAGGCCAGTTTTTGAAGAATTTCAAAGTCGAAGGAACAATTATAGATTTCGAGTTCATTGACGAATCAGGTATAATTATCGTCAACACCGCCGGGGAAGTGTGGGAGTTCGAAATGGACACCAAGAAGCTTATCAGAAGATGGCAAGATGATGGAGTAGGAATAACCAAGATAAAATTAGGAGGAAAGAATAGATGGTTGGCAGTAGGAAGCAACAACGGGATCGTTAATCTCTACGACAGGAGCTCCAATCCTACCAAACCTTTCAAAACCGTGGAGAACTTGATCACCACCGTGTCTTCCCTCCAGTTCAACCCCGACGGCCAGCTTTTGGTGGTGGCTTCTAGGGCCAAAAGAGATGCTCTAAGATTGGTGCACCTTCCCACCGGCAGTGTGTACTCCAACTGGCCCACAAGTGGCACTCCTCTCGGAAAAGTAACGGCGGTAGCCTTTAGCCCGGACAGCCAGATGTTAGCCATAGGTAATGATGGAGGAAAAGTGACTTTATGGAGGTTAAATCATTATTAATATAGGATCACGTGAGTATATATTCTCTTCGGGCGCCCTACCGCGAGCTCGTACAATTTTCGCACCTAATCTCTCCCAAATCTGCACTCTATCGACCGATTTTTCCCTTTTGGCTATTTTGCGAATTTTACAAATTATCAAATTTTTATCATGCCAGTTGTTGGATTACCGTACGTTTAAATAAACCCAAAGTGATACATCACATACTAACCCAATTTAGAAAAGGACACAACCGTTATCGTGACCCCAAAACGTTTGAAATTACACCCGCCTTATACAGGGTCAGATCACAATATTTCACCAGAAATACAGTAGGATTATTCCTTGTTAGTGCTATTCCATTAGGAGTTTATTTATATACCTGGAAGGTTTTGACTCAAGATGATTTGAGTGATATTCCCGTGCCTCCTATTTCAGACGAAGAGTTGGCCAAGTTAAAGAAAGAACATAAGAAATAATTGTACATAGAATATATGCTATTTATGCTGGGTAAGGGAGTGATTCCTGGGAACTTCGGGTCAGGTCTGTGTCGGAGATAGGGTACAGTCTGTGTGGGTACTCTGTTTCTGTTTGGGGATACTCGGATGTAGTTCTGTGGGGATACTCAGGGTAAGTTTCGGGTGTGGACTCTTTTAGAGGTTCCATATGGGAACTGGTTTTGGCTTCTTCCCGATTCTTGTCATATATAGAAACACCTCTTACTGGGTAGGGTGCTGATGCAATTGATGTGTCCGTGTAGGACTTTGTGAGTGAATACTCTTCGAATTCGGGTGCTTTTCTACGTGGTTTGTGGTCCTCGTTAATTATTTCCTCGAATTCAGGATTAATGTCTTCATTTCTCTCATATATTGGCAGCTGTGGATATGATTGTTGCCTAGAAGGTTTATAAGGTGGATTGTCGTATGTCAAAGACGACAGCGAAAAGTTTCGGTCATAGGTAAGGGATGACAAGGAATGATCTCTGTCCGAAATATTCGCTCTTTCTTCGTTTAAAAGGAATGTTTGACTTTCTTCGAATGGGTTTTTCATGGTGAATTTGTCTCCATAGGGGTTACCCATGGAAGAGTTGAAGGTTCTGGAAGGTTTCGTTAATTTAGAACCTGGACCCGAATTATCTGAATTAAGACTCTCTTTGCTACTGATTCCATTAGAATCACTGAATGGGTTAATTTCTTGCATGCTGAATGACTCATAGAGCTTTTTATTATCGTTATGAACAGTTCCGAAAGTTTGAGTTCTGCCAGTACTGGCCACAGCTCTGTACTCAAAATCAGTATCGAAGAAAGTTGTACTGGAATTTAATAAAGGATTGGCCTTAAGTTCCTTGAGGTTAAGGATACCTTTCTCCAATAATTCATTCTTTGGTTTATGGTTTTTGAGTACCAATGTTCTAACTATATCATTAACAACTTTACAACAGTACTTCTTCAAACTCTTAAATCCTCTATCTCGTAATTTGAACTTGTTTGGTATATACATCAAGATACCAGCACAAAACATAAAGAAGAAAATAGACCAAATAACCACTGATAAGCACATAAACGATAAAATTATTGATAATCTTACATTTGTATCAGCTATTGCCTTAATATTGGCAATTATATCGTTCGACTTCTCAGCATCCGTAGCATAGTACCTCAAAGTTAAAATATTAATCACTTGTCTAGGTGTATCTGCAATAAGAATCTGTAAAGCGTTGTCTAGCTGATAATAACTGAAAAAGCAGCTCCAGTCAAAAAAATTGTCTGTGTCAATTTGGTGGAACAAACAATAATAATTATATGATTTAATGGTGTACAAGATCCTGGCAATATTATTGACATATGTAAGAGCAATATTCTTTGTTCTATAAGTATGAATAGCCCAAATCCAGTGATATATCAATAAAACAAACTGAAATATAATACACCCAGTGAATATCCACTTGGCAATGGAGTATGCATACGGCTGATAATCCTTGGTGGACCATTTGTGAAACACCAAGATGTTCAAACACGTATATATGTCCACTCCAAGTAATACCCACGTCAAAAAGATCATTATCCATTGCCACATGTATCCAAAAACAGTAGACCACCTGGTATTATGCAACCGATCCACGTCTATAAGGTCAAATGTGGAGTGGTCAAGTTTGTATTTGGTGATTTCGCCTTGGGCGTCAAACACATTTCTTTGTCCCATGTCGATTTGGGCGCTTAGGAGTGAAGTTACAGGTAATGTGGGATGGTTTGGCCTGTTGTGTAGTAGAATTTACGCGAATCTAGATTTCTATAAATAGGGTGCTGTGTACAGGAATGCATTTATTTATACTTATTAAGTAACTTCAAGGCCTCTTGTTTAAGGTCTTCTTGGTCGCTATCACCTAATTCGGTTAACACCTTAAGGCAGCTGGATTTGGCAGGTGGACGATACATAATTAAAAACTGGAGCGACAAAAATCCCAACTTGATTCTGGCGGGATCGAGGCAAAGAGACTTTATTCTGCTGATCAAGTCATCTGTAAGGTACGGCAAATCACTAAGGAGCCTTATGAAGATCTTTCTATCGTTGGCTTCCAAGAAGGGGATGATAGCGTCTAAAACCTTGGCGCTCCAGGTGTTGTATACGGGAGTTTCGACTTTAACATCTTGGAGACGTTTGGCAATTTGCTCATTCAAGTCTCCTACATCTTTGGATTTAAGTAGTTCGGCCTTGATTTCGTTCTTCATTATCAGTTCGTTCGATACGGTTTCACTATACCACTCTTCATTTAACCATTCGATTATTATGTCGATTCTGCCATGGATATTCTCTAAGAAATAATCAAATATGGCGGATCTGATCATATCACTCAATTCGTTATTCTTTTCTCCATCTACCGACCCTTTATCATAAGATGTCTTCATCCCACGGGTAGCGAGTCTTGTGAGAATCACTAACCATGAACTTTTATCCCAGTGTTCAATGGCAATCTTGGTCAATTCGTCGTTTATACCATTGGTACTTTCTCCATTTTTGATTTCGTCTCTTTCCTGGGTAGACATCTGAGAAACTCTGAAGAAATTCTTGATGATCAAGTTGATTTGCTCCTTTTTATCCTGGAACGATAATTCCTTGGGAGGAGGTAAATTATACACACTGTTTGATTCATGAGTGTCATCAAGCTCGTCATCGTCATATTTTCCTCTTTTAGATCCCATATCATCTCCGTCTTCGTATTTTCTCTTTCTTCCGTTGAATTCTTCCATGGTGTTGTTTGATTCTATCATTACGGAATTGGAAATTGCATATTTATATCTTTCAGATATAATATCCAAAGCTTTATTCAATTTGGAAGGGTCAACTCTATTAAGAGCAGATAATGTCATGGAGATCAAGGTATGTTGTGGTAAGGAGGAGAGATCGAAACCATTCAATTCATCTTCGGGGTCAGTAAGACAATAGAGGGTCTTATAGTCCAAGGACTTTACTATTTTGGAACCATTTGCAAAGCCTTCGAACTTCTTTTTCTTTATGTTTGAATCTGTGCTGGAAGGAGCCACCACATTCTTTTTCCTTATGTCGTCACCTCGTTCAGTTAAAATGCTTGTCTTTTGTCCTAATGACTGTTGATATCTTTCAGGGATTAACTGGTACTTGAATAAGTGATTTAAAAAGATTCGAATGAGTCTATCAACGTATTTTTTGGCCAACTTGTATTCCTCAACTGATTGGTAGTTTGACTGTAATTTATCATTAGAATCATACAACTCCACCACACTAAGAATTTTTGATACAAATTGTGCTTTTCGTTTGATTATTAGAGTTAATTGAATTAATATTGGGTTAATTAACTGAGGAATTATAATTTCGCTTTGGAACACCTGGAGCAACTTATCCAACAAAACATTGGCTTCTGCCTGTATGGCAGACTTTCTGATTAATGTGTGGTTGCTGCTGATAAAGTTGGCGTTGAAATTGGATATACTGGAATCAGACTTAGTTTGGTAGTCTATTACTAGTACGAGAAATTTTATGAGGTTTATTCTACAATCTAAGCTTCTCATCGAATCTTCCTCTTCGTTGTCCGTAGAATCCAACGGGAACGTCGTACTGAATTTACTGGTCAAACTGTTTTTTAACTCGTTCAACTTTCCCCAAATTGGGTCACATCCATCGTTTTCACTGACGTACCGAAACACCAATCTGTACACAACAACCGAGGTGTCCACCACATTGATGAATATTTCGCTATTCCTCTCGTTACTAAGACCTATAAGACTGTCGAGGGAGTCAATTGCCAAGTCAATCCTGTCCCCCATTCCAAGAATGGAGTCTTCACTTTCAAACGACTCTTTGAGGAATTTGGAACACCAGCGCTTTATGGCCACTTCGGGGTTTGAAGTGAATTTTAAAATTTGTCTTAAAACCTGCGGGAATGTTTCTTTGGAACTAAACGCAAGATTTCTGGCGTCATCCAACTGTTTGATTATCTGAGGCGTGGTTAGCATCGACATACTGGTGGGATAAATTTATGAGATTTTTCAATTGTGCGAAGACGACATTTTTTCTGTTATGATTTGGGTGGAAGGGCGCGACATTTTTTTCGAATCTATATACGAACCTCCACCAGATTTTCCTTTAGCACCACTATGGCGACCAACTATGACATTCCTGATAGTCGTGGAACTGCGGGAGACGAGAAGAAGTTCTACGGGCTTTGGGAGGAGTTTCCCCGACTCAAAGAGGTCAATTTTGGGACTGTTCTAAAGTACAGATCAAATTTCCAATCACTGTTGGTGTCTTCAAATCCAGTGGGACCGCCTGATTTGGTTCATTTGGGGGTATTTGCCGGTACCACTTCATCTCAATTCACCCATGATGAGTTCAATTTGCATGCAACTCGGTCCAGTAAGGATGAAGATGGATATGTTGGGTATTATCATTATGTCAATGGTATGAAACATCAATCATACGTATCAATTGAAGAGTACTTGTTGGCATTTTTAGGGATTGAGTATAGAAATGACACGTATTATTGGGGGTCTAGCGCCTACAAAGAAATTAACCAGGAAACAGTCAAAAATGAGGTGGTTGTGACGTTCTGCAGTTATAATATCTTTTCTAAATGTGAATTTAGGCTTAAATTGGTTATCACTCCCGTATCAATATCCCGTAAAACTGTCCTGATTGACAGCAGCTACCAGTTACTTTCAAATGATGGCACAAAAACAGACACTTTGTTCAATTTTACTAAACTTTCAGAGGATATATGGAGAGAATTGAATTGTTCTTCCTTGATAAGATTATTCCACCAATTAGATGATCCCGCAAACCAGCTTCCAGGTTTGATCAGTTTGAATGAATTTATGACAGGAGACAATTCTCTAAGAGAAATGGTGAACTTACTTGTCAGCTTCCTTCCAAAAGGTTATGCTACTGACTCAGATAGTTATTATGGAGTAGTCACTAGTTGTGCAAGCGACTCCAAAAGTCTGAATGGAGTAAAGACCAATTATTATAGGAATAGAGTAGTAGACAGTCTCCTAAGAGTGTGTGGTCTCGATAAGCTGGGAAATATAATTGACTACGCAATAGACAAAGTCCATAAATTAGCTTCGGATCCTAAACAATGGACATTGGTGATTCTTAAACTCATGAAACTTCCCAACTCAAAAACGAACCCACCAAAGTTTGTCAATGTGATCCATGAATATTTCAAGTGCAATGATTTATACTCCACCCAATCGTGTTTGATTTTGGTAGAACAAATCAAATTTCTCATTACCAAAAATGAGTTTAAAGGTGCCTTGCAGTTATCCAAACAGACCATTCGTATCCTTCCACTTGATTATGAATGTTGGTATTACCTTGCATTATCATACATTTTAACGGGAGATTATCATTTGGCCCTTTCAACCATTAATTCGTTTCCCATGACCATATCTGATAACAACCCAAAAGTTGTTTCAGGTGTGCCCGATGAATACTCTCAGACATTCATGAACAACTTCAACAACAATAACGAGCCAATTACTGAAAAGTTATTCCTCAAATACTTCCCACCACCTTCGTCTATGTTAGCTTCTTCCCAGGAATCTGCCAAAAACAATAAAAAGTATGTTCCTGGTAAGATCAAGCATTTATGGGATGACTTGTTCATCTTCAACCCTACTTTGAGGCACCCCGTTTCTGGTAACGAGTTTTACCAGTCACCTTTAGCATGTAAGTCCGCCAAAGAAGTTTCTTTGGTTGACCCAGGCCTTATCAAATTAATTGGGCCAAACTCAACAAAGATTAGACTATCAGCATTTTCTGGCAACAGATATTCTACTTCAATCCTTGATTTCACCAAGAAATCAATTTGGGGAAGGACGTATGATTTAATCTCCATGATGGTAGCCCAGATTGGATGGGACTCTTTGGTGATGATAAGAAACGAACTTTTCGAAAGTTATAAGTTCAATTTCTCAGCTTCGCCTTCCAAATCTGGACTCTTTGAAGACCGAAATGAATCTACAACAGACTTCGAAGTCAACAATCTGATTAAACTCACCAAGAAGTGTGAAGCATGGTTAGAACAGCTCCTTCACGTAATTATCCAGGATCTAAAAATTCTCATAAACATTCATGCCCCAGATAGAGAGCAAAATCACAGTGCATTAGAGTGGGAGATACTAGGAATCTTAGGATGGAATGTGAAATACAATCTTAAGACGTCCATAAGTTCCTTAATGACATCTGCCATGAATATCTCCAAGTATGAGTTCAACTACTTTAGCTGTGTGGAGTTATTGAAAATCTATGACGAGTTCATAATCAGTGAAAACGTATCATCACAAATGGACTCATTCAATGATGACTACAGTAAAAGCATGATGTCCAATAAGTTGATCTTGTTGCAGAATCCTAGAATTTATAAATCTTTTTACGAAATAATGGATAAAGAGTACCTTGGATTGGACTTCATCTTGATGATTTTGATGAAAATAATCAGCTGGAATCTTAGATGGTATCAGTATACACCTAGCTACTTGGTGTTAAGAGTTCTAGGAGGTTTAGTAAGAATTCATCATCCAGAGTTCATTATAAGTAAGATTAAAATTTTATTTGAGCAGCATAAAGAGGTCAAAAGCAAAGGATTTTTTGGAAGTCGGGTAGTAAAGGAAGCCAACCACTTTGATGAACAAGACGGTATAGTAGAGTATATGGAAGGGTTGATAAAGTGGATGGAAAAATTATAAAAGAGAATGTATTAAATTATTTACTCCTTCTTCTCCTTTTGAGTGTTGTACTTACCCAAAACCTTCTTTCTTTGTCTCAACAAATGACTATACAAATGAGCCAAAGAAGGAATGTAAAACACCAAGTTGATTATAATAAAATAGTACAATAAGTCTCCCCCAACAGCCCTGGCTTCGTCCAATGAAAGATACATGATGGTCATTTCGGACCCAACCCCAATTGGATATAACACAATGAAACATGTGTAACGTAAATAGACCAATAAATAAGGAACTTCACCTTTTAAACTACTAGCATGATAACTATATTTAATGATTTCACTTAATGCCCAAGCAATACTAACAGTAATATAACTCCAATGGTGGTTGGCTGGGCTTTCAGGGAGAAATTGCCACATCCCCCACACAACCAAAAGACGGGAGTACACCTGGATAGCGGTTATGAAGAATGAAGCCCGAACAATCCCCATTAAAGCGTTAAAAACTTCCACCAACGCCAAAGTTTGAATATAAGTGGTGATCTTATTTGTCTTCTCAAACACAAATGGTTGGCCCAAAAACAATGAAAGAAAGATAGCATTGAATAACACAATTGACCAGAGACTACTGGAGATGGAATTATAGGCAATAAGCCATTTTTTAGGGTGTGGACCTGATTCAGTAGACATGAGAATGAAAAATATTTATGCGAAGCCAAATGGACGTGAATTTATACTATTTATTGTTTCTTGTTCCCCAAAACTTTCTTTCTTTGTTTAAGCATGTATCCGTATAAGAAGTAGAACCCTGGAATGTAGAGCAGAAATCCCACAAGGAAGAAGTAGTAATGGGCTGCAGATTTGGTGTAGGATAACGAGTCATATATGACCATTGGCTCCGTCAAAAGTCCCAATGGGTATAACACAAGGAAACCCGAGTATCTAAGCCAATCTAGCCACCCAGGAACCCCTGCTCCCATGATTTTAAGCCCGTAATACGGGTATCTAATGAGCTCTGCCGAGGCCCACGCCATGGTCAACCCAGGAAACGCAAACTTATTGTAGTTTCCTGGGGATTCGGGGATCAAATAACACACCCCAACAGTAATTGAAAGCCGGGCAAAGAACTGGAGACATGTCATGGCCACTGGCGACCGGGTGATGCCCAAAACACTGTTGCCAATTTCCACCACCGCATTTAGGGTTTGGACGTAGACGAGTAATTTATGGGGAAACCCAACGTATTGGTGGTTCAAGTAGTATGAATCGAATGTAGAAGGCACGAGGATGCTTATAATGTCTTTTACGCCCAACAAGGCGATGGTGGCCCAGAGAAGGGCCGAGGTCCAATTGTATAGTACCAAGTAAGAAGACATTAGAATGCGATTACTGGGCCACGACAAGATATCATACGTCATATTCTATATATAGGGCGGTATTCTATACATTATATGTGGTGTCAACCACACATTCTTTGGTGTCAACCACACCTTCTATCTGCATCATTCTTTGTATTTCTTCAAAATATTTGTCACGCCAAATTCATCATTAGCAATCATATTTTGGTCCCAGTCAATCACTAATGGCGCCATGAATACTTCAGATGCATCCACGGCTGGATCACCCGAATCCTGGATAGAGCTAAACGCTTCTACTATCATAGCATATTCTCCTTCATTAAACATCTTCATACCATTGGTTTGCAATTTACCCAATTGAATAGGTGCATTAACCGTGGTTCTATCTTGGCCCACCTTATCCTCTTTTTTACCGCTAACAAATGGGAAACATGACTTCAATGCATTCTTACTATAATTATCTTTCAAGCAATTGTGAGCCACCAAACTATACTGATCATATGTAGGTAATGTATTATCCATTAAATCAATTAATATCTTCTGCTTATCCTGATTTAACTTATCATTGGCTTTGGTCAATACCCCATAAAGCTTATTGGATAAGGGAATCTTCCCATTATGGAAAATGGTGATTGTGCTAGGAGAATTTTGTAATGTTCTAAACATAAAATGGTGTTATTTTTCTGAGAATTCCCTACTTATATATTACCCCGGATTCGACTGGGAGTCATCCTCCGAGAGTCATCCGGTCCCTACCGAGAAACCGCACGTCATTTTCGCAAGATTTTTTTCACACTATGTGTCGTTTTATGATTTTTAAGGGCAAGGACTCCATGATGTTGGAGGACTTGCTCACAAAACCGGCTCATTCTATTATTAATCAAAGCTTTGATTCGAGGCTTCGATTAGATATGCGAAATCCTGTTAATGGTGATGGATTTGGCGTGGGTTATTACTCGAGCTCTCACCATCCGTGTATATTTAAGGCCATTACACCTGCCTGGAACAATGTTAACTTGAATAACTTAGCAAATTGTACTGAGTCCAACCTTGTGTTTGGCCACGTGAGGGCGTCTACCCAGGGGGTTTTGGCAGAGACCAATTGTCACCCATTTTCTTATGGAAGAATCATGTTTATGCACAATGGGGGAATTCTGGCATTTGAAAAGATTAAGAAGACGTTGATTAATCATGTGGAGGATAAGTTTTTTCTTTTAATCCAGGGTTCTACAGACTCCGAGTGTTGTTTTGTACTTTATTTGGATACGCTTTTCAAGATGGGATATGATCCTTCTGATGAGAACACTAAATTTACCCACCATGTGTTAAGGAAGGCTTTACTTACCACCATTGAGTTGGTTAAGAACTGGCAGGTAGCTGTCACGTCGGAGCCATCGCTTTTGAACTTTGCTGTCACAGATGGTGACCTGGTGGTGGTAAGCAGGTATATTACTTCCAGAACCGATGAAGCAGCTTCTTTACATTTTAGCACTGGATCCCGGTTCTTTGAATATGCTCCGGGTCTTTTCAAAATGGAGAGGCTTGATAGGGCACAGGATGTGATATTCATTGCCAGTGAACCATTAACATTTGAAAGAAATGACTGGATGAATGTCCCAACAAACACAACCATAACAATTACCGATAGTTATTCGGTATTAATGCACCCCATAAAGGATGAATTTTACGACGCAGGAGTAGGAGAGAGATCTGACGCATTGGCATTAAGCAAGGGCTTAATTGGAGGGGTACCTAAAAACCCCGATACGGTAGAAAGAGAGGCAATCAAAGGATTTTAATGACATCTGAATCTATTATAATACACTAACCCTTACTAGCAGCTCTGGTTAACTTATTCTCTCCAACTTCAAACTCTTCATCACTGTCACTATCGCTGGAGTCACTGTCTTCTTCCATTTGATGCTTTTCAGACACCAAAGCTCCTGTTTCATCATATAATGGGTTGAATTTCTTGTACAGTTTACCGTCATCATGGGGATCAATATAGTCTTCGTCTTCTTCCTCTTCTAACTTATAAAGTTTCTCATTCATTTCGTCGTCGCTAGAAACGTCATCATCGGAGTTTTTATCTCCTACAGAATTGGATACTTCCGTGGAAGCTGTGTTGATTAACTCTTGGGACATGTATTTGGAGAAGTGATCATCTTCATCTTCGGACTCGGAGTCTGTTTTGAGTTCTTTTTCATCCTCTTCCGGTATTTGATCTTTCTCATATGGGAAGTTCCAGCTAGAACCCTGTGAGTCTTGGTCTTCGGCATCTGCTTCTTCTCGAGACTGAAGTTCTACCTCTTCATCGTGTTCTAATTCCTCTAAATCTTCCAGTCCTTCAAGCTCTTCTTCTTCATCTCCTCCAAGAATGGCATTATACTTTTCTCTTGTGTCATAGAGGACATTGTTCACATAATCTTCCCATGATTGCTCCAGAATTTTGAAGTCTATTAGTCCACTAAGGGTAGAAGTTGGATAAGATTGGATGAATTTGACGACTTCTTCAGCAATTAAAGTTAAATGTCCCATATAGCCTAACCTAAGTCCATTATTAGTTTTTTCAAATTCATTACAGTGGGTTTGTCCATAGATTATCTTGTTGGTGATATCACCATGGTCAAAAAGGTCAATGGCAAGGAACTTATTGAAACCAATATCCATAGATCCATTGAGTACTTGTTGAACTATATCGAACACAACATTGTGGAGAAAGTTATTCCAGGGGAATTTGAAAAACATCAACACAATGTTAGTGACAATTTGAGTATCATATAATGCAATTTTCCACTTGTCTCCAATCACAGGATTGGCTCTAAGCTGTTCTTCTGTAAGATTGGCATTTTCATGAGGTTCCTCTGGGTCCTGATCCAACTGATTGTGGAGGATTGAATCGTCGTTTCTCGAATTGAAAGAGTCAATGGTGTCATTAAAATCGTCATCAGATCCCGTGGTGTTCTCGGTGCCTTCTGCAGGTTTGGAACCATCCCCTGCTTCAGAATTCTCTGGAAGAACGATTACCTCATTATACTTGAAACTGATAGGATCATATTCTTTCATTTTCTCTCTTAGTTCGTTTCTTTCTTTCACAACGTCAAATCCTTTATTATCATTTAATAATGCCATATTGGAACAGTGAAGCAACTCAGCTATTAACTCACATATTTTGAATCTCTCAAATCCCAAAGGTTCAATTTCTCCAAAAGGGGTCTTCAAATTAGATGGTACAAGGTTTTTGCCGCTATTTTGGAGAAGCATGTCGTTAAATTTAGAGATTTCTTCACTGAATACTTGAAGCAAGTATCCTAAATAAATTGGATCTCTACCTGTTGGAGGGTGACTCTCAAGTGTAATATAAAGAATGGGCAAAATATCATAATCTGAATTGTTCTTTCTAATTATTTCGATTATGATTCCTACCCCATTGGAGAGAGCATATCCTCCTTTAAGCATGATTTTGCATAATTCTTTCATGCAATCGTATGATACCAATTGTCTGGTAAGCTCGTTGGGTCCTATAGTGGAGTTATCGGTGGTGGAATTAGCCGAAATAGTAATTAATGCCTTGAGCAAGTCTGCAGCAGAAGACTGTCTAACAAGAGCAACGTCTTCTACCGATTCCAGGCTATCAGGGTCTAATGCATCTATGAGAAGTGGGATAAGGTTTTGGTTCTGAAGAAAATCAATAATTCCGGTGGAGTTATCTGGTTTATCGGTTGAGATGAGCTTCAAAAGGAAATCCATGAGTGGAGGATTAGATAAATGGTTAATGAATTTCTCCACGAGGCTTGGTTGATTTTCTATGAGATAGGTGATCATTTCATCACATTTCATGTCAAGTAGGTGCTCCATTATTTTCATAAAGTAGGTGGAAAGGTTAATTGTTAAGGGTGACTTACTATCTAAAACCCCCCAGAGCTTATTCATATTTGGTGTGGATTCCATCACGGTGTCTGTAAGAGACCACACATCTGCACTGAGAATTTCGGTAGCAAGTGTGGCATAACGGGAATACTTTTCCTCTTCTGTTTCTTCATCTGAGTGTTCTTCATCATCCGAGTCAGAGCCAGGGGCCTCAGTCTCTGATTCATTACCGGAGCCTTCGCTTTTTGTGTCTGGATCTTCGTCCTTCGTGTCCTTGGTATCGTCTTCAGATGTTGGGGTGTTGTTCCCAATATCCAAGTGGGACATATCAGCATTTAAATTATCGCTGGTATCTCCTTCCTTTATTACCAAGTCAAATAAGTGATTCAAAATCTTATCATCTCGTAAAAATTCCAACAAAATCGAGTTGTTCGAAAGTAACTCCTGTAAAAGATCATTCTCATCAAATAATTTGTACAAAGTAGTCAAAAAATCATCATCAATTTCATCCTCTCCTAGACTCATATCGTGTTCTTTGTCCGACTGATTGGTATTATAATTCTCCAAAATCGTCGAAATGTTCGACACAGAAGTGAAGCCATTGCTAAACTTCCAAAAAGAACCCGACATTTGGAGTTAAACTATATACAAAAATCTATACCAAGTTACACAACTTCTGTCAAATTCTGTTGTTGGTCCTTATAACCGTTTTCAATGCGCAATGCTGATCCGCACACGCCCTCGCATTACATACAAAAATTTTTCACACTTTGAGCATAATGATTAGACACTTAGGCAATATGAAACCGGTGAGGAGTTTAACTTATGGAATTGGTTGTATGGTCCGGACCATGGCTACTGCCAGCACAACTGTTTCCACCACGAGTCCCGGGTCCAATTTGGTTAATGACATTAAGTACCTTAAATATGATTCAAATGGGTCAAATGATTTATATGCTATTTTAAGACTCCATAATCTTCCATATCTTGTGACTAAAGGAGATAAGATTATACTTCCCACTAAGATGAAGGGTGTTAGAGTTGGTGACCAACTTTCCATGAATAATGTCACCACTCTTGGATCTCCAAATTTCACGTATAATGATGACAAGGGAATTCCTTCGTCTCTTTATAATATCAAGGCTAATGTGGTGGAAATCACCAGGGAACCTTATTATGAAGTCTACAGAAAGAAGCAGAGGTGTAGAAGATTAAAGACAATTCCTGTACAAAACCATCAGACGGTATTAATGATCAATGAACTTGAACTCAAATAGTGTAAATAGAATATAGAGCATGAAAATTATATTGTTTATGTCCTTTGTGCAAGTCTCAGACTCATACTCTTCTTCAGATTATATGTAATCATTTGGGCGATTCGGGTTTCCTGGAATTTAAAGTCTTTAAGGCTTATGAATGGATGATTTAAAAGTTCAGTAGCTGTAGGTCTTTCTTCTGGATTAATGGTACAACATTTACTAATAAAGTCTTTTGCTTCATCTGACATCAGGCCCTTGATATTTTCAGGGATTGGGGGTGCTAATTTGGTCTTACCGATCTTATAAATTGCACTTATTACTGCTTCATTTGACCAGGGCCTTTTTCCAGCAAACATTTCTAAAACCACACAACCAAGTGACCAAATATCGATTTTGGCGCTATAACCCTGCTTCTTATCTTCCACAATACTATCAATGACTTCGGGAGCCATCCAAAATACCGTACCTTGCATAGACATCTCAGCATTATTCACGTATATATCTTTGGACTTTTTACTTATACCGAAATCGGATATTTTACACGTTCCGTCAATTTCTAGGAGTAGATTATCTGCTTTCAAATCTCTGTGGAGAATTCCATTCGAGTGTAGATACTCTAACCCTAAAAGAACTTGTTTGGTGACAAATCTTACCAATTGCTCTTCAAATGCCCCATAACTCTTCATACACAGAGAAATTGATCCTCCTCCAACGTACTCAAGGAATAAGCTATAAACATTATTCTTCTGTTCGAATCCAAGGTATTGTACAATATTTATGTGGTCCAAGTCTTTCATTGTTTCCACCTCTTTATGAAGAGCATCAAGACCCTCCTGAGGTCCAGAACTACCAATAGTGGGCCCTGAACCTATTTGAGATCCACCACCCATATTCCCCAAGTAAGAAGGTACCACAACTTGTTTAACAGCTATCATTTCACCAGTCGTCACATTCAAAGCAACGAAAACCAGTCCAAAGGATCCTCGTCCAATCAATTCACCCTTAATCCAGGCAAATTCCTCATATTGTCCTTTTTTATTGTTTCTAAGTTTACTAACAAATCCTTTCTCAATTTCCTTCGAAGTAACTTCAATAACCTTTTGTCCCCACATCTTTGTATTAGCTCTACGAAGTCCAAAGGGTTCAGCATCTTTTTGTGATGGGGCCAGAAGACTCTTTTTGTGTTCCAATCTTTTTCTTCTAGCTTCGTTGGCCACCACTCTAATGGTTTTCATCCGTCTTCTACTAAGCTTGGGAGCTTGGTTCTCGCCATAGAACACTTCGTCCCCTGGATCAGGCACAGTAGGATTCAGAGGTGAAATATTGGCATTTGAAAATGTTCTGGAAATACTGGGTACTCGTGGAGGATGTGTGTTTTGTAAGGCAAACTGCTCTTCTGAATTATTCAGCGAGTCAAATCTGTGGGAAGCTTCCAGTGAATAAGAAGACATAGTAGACTCCTCTGGAACATAATTTGGTGAGACAGGAGAATCATCGATAATAGGCTTATCAAGATTTGTGTTAGGGAAATATCTTTCAAGATTATTATAAAGTTCTTCCACTGGAGGTCTCACGACCATAGCAACAGGCACTGTACCAGCAGAAATTTGGCCAGCAGGAAGGACTTGTGATCTTCCTGGAACGAAAGAATCTCTGTCTACCGTATTTTCAAATTGTGCTACTGGTTGGCGCTCACTTTGAGAAGAATTGAGTGGTTTCATGAAAAATTCATCTTCTGAGTCCTCTTCCTTCCTCTTTAATGGCTTGACGAAGAAGTCATCATCCGAGTTATCTCCCTCACTCGACTGCTGTCTGGCCGGGTCAGCTGGTATTGGCTCAAACACAATCTCATTCTCTGTAAATGCATCTTTTTCTTGCATCTTTCTGCTGGAAACAGAGTTCTGTTTCAGAAGATTTCTTCTAAGGGAGCTTTGACGTAATAGAGAGCTTGTTCTCTTCAATGAACCTCTCAAACTACCAGCTCTATTTGCAGGTGGTGGAGGAGCAGCTCTTTTGGCAACCAAACTATCATGCCTCTCTGTAACATCATCTTTGAAAGGATTGTGTCCAAGAGTTGTTGAACTAATAGGTGAATTGACTGAGTCCACTGCTGAAGAAGAATAAATGTTCGGAATAAGCTTAGGAGCTTTGGACTCAAAAGGTGACTTTTTACGTTTGTCAAAGTCTATTTCTCTACCTTCTTTCCGGAGAACTCTGAAAGCTAAACCTGGAGCATCTGGACCTGGGACCTTAGAATCTGCATCCCCTCCAACGTCTACTGTAGGCTCTGTAGCTGCAGAAGAACTTTCCATACTTGTGTCAATTTGAAGAGAAGGTAATTTCTTTTCTTTTGCCTTTGGAAGGGATAATTTAAACGGCATTTGTGCTGTAGCGTTAGCCTTGGATTTATCGGGAGGTAGAAATGGAAGACTCTCTTTGATGTCTGCCAATTTCTCTGTTTCTTTGAAGTTAAGATAGTCTGTTTTGTCACTGGTGGAACCTTGGAGTAAGTATTGAGGTGTAGCAGGATACAGACCAATTTCTCCCTTGAATTCGAAACTCTTGGAGTCTGAGGAGTTGGTAGAAATTGTGTTGGCACCAGGCGACAATATTTCCTGACGAACCAAAAGCTTTACTCCTGTATCAAGCACTCGTGCTAACACAGAATCAGGAAGGGGATCTCCTGGTTGACGATCAAAGTCCGCCAAGTGGAAAGAAAAGTTCCCTATGTCAACAAGATCCAACTCGGATATAACTCGTTTCTTCACAAACTCTACATCGTTAATTTCTGTGTGCAAAAAGCTGACGGCTCTGAATACAGTGCTATCGGTAGTAGCAAGAATCTGTATCAGTTCTATTCCAGCATGGTCAGCCAGGATTCTTGGGAAAAATCTGTCATCTATGTCTTTGAGTAAGCTCATCAGCTTAACACTAGGTTCAACGCTAGAGGGTATATCTGCTGGAGGAGGCCACGGAGCTTCTGTTGTTTGGGGCGATGGCTTCAAATCTTTCTCCATGTTTATATACTGTGAATCTCTAAAGCTTTCATTCATAGGGCTCACGGGTGAAACTGCGTCAAAACGGCTTAGTCTATTCAAATTTATTATATTATTGTTCTTTTTGGATTCCTTAGCCAGTTTGTCGTGCTTTCTAAATCCAAAAAGACCACTTTTCCTATTGGAGCTGGGCTCATCTGGACTTAAACTCATACCAGGATAGTATGACTTAACTCTTGCATCCAGTTTGAGTTTATCCTTTTCCTTAGCATCGCCGATAGATGAATTCCTTAGATGTTTACGGAAAATGTTACCCTTATAAGACGTAGGATCAATGTAAGAAAACGGCCTCTGCTTCCCTCCACTGGAACTGGAACTTGATGTGGAGGTGGTAGATGCACTGGGTTTGTGCTTAACAAAACTGGCTGACGATTTCCTGTTCTCTACCTTAGGGGCTGTAGGATAAATAGGTGATTTTCGAGATCCATCAGTAAGAGTAGTTTCTGCTTCTTCGTCATTCTCTGGAACGGCAACCTCATCTCTAAGTAAATAGATAAACCTCTCTACAGTATTCAAGTCATTATCCAACACCAAAAACTTACTGAACTGCTTCCAAATGAGGGAATCAACTTCATAATTACATAATTCAAGAAAACGATTTCCCAGGATTTCATTCCGGCGGAATGTTTCCTTCCAGGTATTATTGAACCGGTGATTATCTAGCCATTTTGTAACTGCATCCATACTCCATTTGTTCAGAGCTGTTCCCAGACTTTTGGTTTGAGTAGACATGGCATAGCGTACAAACCGCTTATCTTTACTGACACTGATGGCACTAGAAGGTGTTAACGTTGATGAGGACGACGCATTGGATCCCGTAGATGACTCTGACCCTTGTCTGTTATGAAACTTGGTCTTTGTGGGCCCAGCATAGTCTGAAGTGGAAACCCGTTCCACTTCTACCTTGGGACGCCTAGAGATTGTGTCTGAGTATGCTGATTGAGTATCTGAGGTCCCATGAGCACCGTGGAAGCTGGTGGGCAAAAGAAAGTCCGGTGTACGTCTTCCTGTGGTTACGTTTGGCTCTGTTACTGAGCCATGTGGGGCCTGAAAACCTTGGGATGGAATCAATTGTGGAGGGATTCCGGTATGTCCAGACCCTGAGTGTGGCCTAGAAGCTCTGGGGTGTGATGTAGTGTTTCTGGGGCCCCGAGCCCCTTCAATTCCCTGGAAGTCGGCCACTGAATCATTTTGCTCCAGAAAGCTGAACCCTTCCGGCTGAAAATCAAACGTAATATCCTTCAAATTGGGGTCAAAGTGGGTGTCAAAAACCGAGTTTCGATTATAACCGCTATCAGATGCAACACGCTCCTTCCGAGAATCTCGAGACTCCTTGAAGTATGTTTCACTAGCAGCTCTTCTGCCGGTCCCTAGCCCATGGCTACTATTCACACCTCCTCCAGGACCACTCATACCACCTTTCTCTCCCCCAAAAGCGGCCAGATTGTTACTGTAGCCCGAAACATCCTCGCCATATGATCCATTACTCGCATTAGATCCATTGGAGTGCCCAAAACCTGGCACATCCTCTCTTCCTATCTCTCTGCTCATAATTCGCGATACTGAAATTGTGTTATTTATAGATGCGTTTGGTACGGCTACTATACGACACATACTACGGTGATGTGGAGACGTTGGTGGCATGCTACCAAGAGCTTATGAGTACTTTGGAATACACAAACACAGAAGTGATCCTGCTACGCTCAGGGACCCGGAATGATGTGGATCATGGTATGAATTTTACCGTGTACCTGCCTGGAGGTTCACCCGGAGTTGAAAGAAACGACTTAATGGAGGACGTAAGACGTGCCGTGAACCATTTAAACGCTAATGGTGGTGTTTTGGATGAAGGACAGCTTTTTGATGATATTAGCGCCCGACTAAAAGGGATCACTGATGAAAAATATTCCATAGTTATAACCTGTTTACATGAGTTTGTGGCAGGAATCAGAGAAATAGTACGAACAAGTAATGCTGAGATGATACAGTTCTTTAACGAGAGCTTTAACACAGAGCTCAGACAACTTCTGAACCTTCAATTGCAGTTGGAGGAAGACAATCTTTGGCTTGGAGAGAACGAGAGAATGGAATTGGCCCTGTTAATGGGTCAATTACCTTCACAATCCTTGTCAAATGCTCCAACGTATTATGGATTCCAGAATAAGCTGCTTTTTGAATGCTCTGATGTCAATTTAACAGAATTGTTCTACCTATTTCTTCAAATATCTTCAGTCACCGTAAAGCCTGGACCTGCGTACCACGACTTTACACCTTGGATACTGGTTATGTTAGAAGTTTTCTGGTTAAAACATCGTATATACTGGCTAGAAGCAGACACAGAAGACATCATTACTAACAAACTTCAAGTTTTTGAAGACCTTTTTGTGAACAATGCCCCACTGGAAAGAAGACAAATTTTGAAGCAACAATTGCAAGATTTGGCTAATAATAGTGATCACGAATCGCTAGACATGGCCCCAAATTCCTCACAGAACTCGATTCATGAGTCACTGAAGGACTCTAATTTGAGTCTCTTGCAGGGGAATATGGTTCCTTTGAGCTCTACAGATACATTTACACTTCTTTCTAACATACATCGTCTTTTTCCTCAGTTGAATGACTTCAATTTCAATTTTGATATGCAGTTTCCCGTTGCTTTGAAGCTCTACATACCTTCATTGAGTGACAGTTTAGCAACAGACAAAGACTTTCACTATCTCAAGTCTGTTATCGAAGTGACAAATAAGCTTGTGGATTGTGAAAATGATGATTCAGCTAATGGTAATGACATATATAAGCTTTCATTAGAAATGTTTGATATTCACAAGAGTTTGTCTCCAGAATATGTAAAGGAAACATCGGCAACCCTTCTCATGAGATGGTGCGTTTCAAACACCGTTAAGGATTCCAAACTATATCAACTGATCTTAAAGAATTGGAATATGAAGATGCTCAAAGTTAGTCAATTGAGTTATACTTTGGAATATTCTTGGCTGCCATATTCAAAATCAAATACTTGTGCCCAAATTTTCTCCCTTTGGCTTAACATGACCCGAAAAATAAAGAATATGGATGCTGCTGCCTCCAATTATTACGACAAGACTGTTCAAGCGAAGATTTTACTATCAGATTGGGTCCCTAAAACCCTGGATATACAACTCCTTCAAGCAAGAGAATCCCAGTACATCATGTCAAAATCTTTCAGAAAGTGGCTGAAACAGTTTCTCAAGCAGAACAAGCTTGCGCTAGAGGCCCAGGAAGTGTTCGATAGCCGTTTGATTAATAGGATGTTTTCTATTTATGAGTCTAAAATGTCTCATCAGCGTGAGTTGGAGCAATTGGCGTACAAGTTTAGAGAATCATACGACTCAAACTTATACAAGTTAATAACCACAGAAGTGTTTTATCACTGGAAAGATAAGTTCACCATTTCAGGAACTCTCGTAGAGACCTTAAGGGCTCTTCTGATCAAAGAACACAACTTTGTCCAGAAAAGACTTTTCCAGCATTGGAAAAAGGTTCATCAACTCCGCTTGAAGAAAAGGGAATTGGAAGACTACCAAAAATTAGCATTAAAGAGATTCATGTTTGTGTGCTGGGCAAAAAAGTACAAATTGTCTTTCATTTCCAATCTGTTTCATTCTGCTAGAGATCAACAGATTAAACAAAACATCGTTGGACATTGGAAACATCATTCAGTAATGATTCAACAATCCACAGAAGCCCGTAGAAGAAGTTTGTTAAAGAGCAGTTGGAGGATATGGAAACTTAAAACTAGATATACCCAAAAGATTAGACATAATGAATTGGCAGATGATAATAATTCCCTCATTCGTCTGTCAATTAAACCAATGTCCACGGTTGATAGAACAGTGGCTCTCGCAGCTTTCAAACAATGGGTTCTCATCCATAATTACCAGCGATTTGTTCATCAGAATGACATTCAATTTACTCATGTTTTCTTCCAAAAATGGCTCACAAGAGCAAGACATCATACCGTTCTTTTGGGCGTTGCAGAGGACAAACACTTACAAAGTTTGAGTAAAAATCACTTTCAACATTGGTGTAAAGCTTTAGAATTTCACAAAAGGCTTCCTCTGGTAGCTGATACGTTCTACACTAAGAAATTCTTTGATGTTGCTCGCTCAAAAGAGCAAATGTATAGGAACTTAGAGGAAATAAGTCCTCCTGCTGTTTGTGATCTCGTTGACAAAATTCTGACCCATGCCGTGATGCGATTGTGGCGATTGAATACGGAATTAAGGTTTAATGAGCTAGCGAATATCAAGATTGAATACTTTCAGGTCAAATTATCAAGACCAAACGTGCAGAAGCAGTTTCTTATACGATGGGTTAAAGCATTCAATGCTCAAATGCTCAAACAGAAGGAATTGAAGGTCAAATACCAGAAGTTTGTTCTGTCATCCCGACTCAAAAAAGTGTTCTTTGAGCGCTGGGTAGACAGTACGAACAAAGCAATATCCCTTTACTCCAAAGCCAGTTTATTCGAAAATCAACTTCTCCATAAAAAGTATATGCTTATCTGGTATGATGTTTATTTGAATAAGGGTAGGTATCTCCAGGAGCTTGCGCAAGAAGTTGTTGATCAGAGAGAGCTTAAGGTACAACGTGAGACACTTAGCGAGTGGTCCATGAAGTACATGAAATTTGCAGCCAGGCACAATCAAAGTTGTGATATGTTTGTAAAGAGATGGGAAGCGGCTCGGGTTCGTGCTATCTTCGATATTTGGGTGTACAAATTAAAGAATAATACAGCTGAGCATAAGAATGTATTTGTGGAGTCACCATTGGCTCTCAAGCAAAGAATAAGTGCTTTGGGGTCCAGAGTTCCCAATGTCTCCGACGTTTCTTTTGAAGAATCAGAAACTCTGTTTGAGTCTGCTAATAATGACAGCTATCTTACATCTCCAATTAAAAACCGTCCACCAAACACACCATTCACAACCAACATGAGTCCCACTCGTGTACAAACAAGTATAAGAATGAAAAATGAAAGAATAGAGGCATTGAGAGAGCGTTATAGTAGAGCCAAGGAAAGGAGCCCCACTAAGCCCATGACAGTCAAACCATATAGACTTAGCCCACCAAAGCGGCCCCAATTCCATTCCACTCCGTTGAAGCAAGAATCGGAACTAATTCTAGAAAGTTTAGATTTCAAACGAGAAGCACCAAGCCCCAGTCCTGGTCCTAGTTCAAAGAGGGAAAGTATATCCAGCTTCAAATCTAGACCAACGCCAATAAAGACCCTCACTGACGAAGATATTGCAGAAGCGAAGAGACTTAGAAGGTTCCGGCCTATTGTGGTGCCAGATTCTGATGAGGCAGAGCCCAGAATCTCACCCATTCGTACTCTTCAACAACGAAATAGTGTAAATAGTGTATTATAGTGTATTATATGAAACGATTTAATCCTTTTTTTGTCTATATACAAACAAATAGTCTTCTTTCATTATGGCTAAGTCTAACAATTCTTTAAGCTCTCCCCATTCCCCCATAACAAATGAATTTCCCAATCCTAATCCAAAATTTAGAAGCCCTTGGGTCTGGTGTTCTTTCTGGAGTCTCTGGAGCAAGTTAACCTTGCTTATACCAGAATATTTGGGAATTGTGGCAAGAATCTCTAAATCAAAAGGCTGGGACGAAACAATATAATCGACTGAACTTAGAACTTGTTCTAATCGCTCTCCCTCTGTTTTATAGTAGCTTATGTTATTTGACTGGCCAAATCTCGTGGCTCCAGTCATACAAGTTGCCACATCCATATATATACTGGTATTTGGTGGAGCTATTCCGTTGACAATTTGGAGGGCTTCTCCTCCAGGATAATTGTAACTGGAAATGTACCCCGATACTAAGGATACAGCAGTTCCTAAGAGTGTAAATAAGCATAGAACCCCAACCAAGAGCTTTTTGAGCTTACAGGAAGATCCTTGAAGAGATGCAAGTCCATTAGCGGCTACCAAGTTGATAATAGGGAACACATAAACAATAAACCGCCATTCTTTATGTCCTTGGATAGACATTAACAAAACGTAAAGAACACTAGCTGAAAAGAGGATTCTGAGACTGTTCTTTGAAGGTCTTCGCTTCCACTGGTCAGCGTTCTCTTTATGTCTTTCATCAAGGGTCTTGGGAGTATCAGCCGGGTCTCTAAGGAGTCCTAACAATACCAACATAATGGTGAGAGGAGGATTAAAGACTTTTGGTAGATATTTCACAAAATAAGCTTGAAATGGTTCCACCCCCCAATCAGAGGACTTTCCCTCAACCACATTGAACCAGAACAGTTGAATCTCAGGCACAATGAGCTTCCCCCAGAAGTAAGAATCGACGGTTATTGATGCCAATGCTCCACAAAATACCCCGAAAATTATCATCAACCCATTTAAAATCAAATCTGACTGACCAAAAACAAATGACGTGACAGCCATAAGTACTCCGAACACTCCAATTTCCATTCTGAATACCACACCTGTAAATGCTAGCCAAATAAGGCCCTTATAATCACCCACCAAGATTTTGGAAAGTGCAAAATTCACCAACGGTAAAGCCATGAAGTTAGGTAAGGTCCTTGAAGAATAGTAAAGCACATGGAATTGAGAAAGGGTAAGAAGAAGATAGAAGCTACCGATCAATGGCTTTCTTCTGGTAACTCTACTACTAAAATCAACTTTGTCAATGGTATTACCAAGATCCACCAAAGCATACCAATTAAATACTCCTATTATCAACCGAGTAAGACTCTGTAAAGCCAGCTGCGGTCTCACAAAAAAGTCTAGACCCACAAACTTGGCCAACCCTGAAACAATTCCTGTAATTGAAGCAATAATCAGGGCGCCAATGAATGTTCTAGGTACAACCCCAGGAAATTCTTTATGGTCATATTTCTCCAAATCTAAAACTCCATAGTTGAGCATGTCGTGAATTGCTTGTATGTTGAATGATTCCTCCACCTTCAGGTACGGAGAAATCACCAAATGATAGCCTATCACGACCAAAATTGATAGTTTAACGAAGCTTTTCATAAAGAATGAAAAATCCGCTCGTGAGAATATATTCTGTGTCACGTGATAAACTAAAATGTGTGATTTCTTTTCCCACTGAAGGCTGTTGGCGTTGAAAATTGAAATGAAGATCAATAAGCTTGTGATCTATCGTATGGCCAACTTATCGCTCTATACGTCTCATAGAAGTATCTCCATGTGTCGTCTCTTCTATGCTATTGCTGCAAATTTCGCGAAATTCAAATTATTGAAAAGTTCATTATGGATGACATACCAGATTTAGTGGAAAATCTTCCAGAAGATACCAGTCACATCAAATCCAATAATATTGACTATGACGTGACGGAACCTGTTGGGTCCTCAGCGCCACGGAACGTCGACAGAAAGGTTCCAGTGACTATAATCACGGGCTACTTGGGATCAGGGAAGTCCACGCTTTTACAAAAGATAGGTCAAACGTCAAATAAGAGACTTGCAATTATACTTAATGAGTTTGGTGATTCATCTGCAATAGAGAAATCCGTTACTATCGAGCTGGGAAACCAGGCGGTAGAAGAATGGCTTGATTTGGGGAACGGCTGTCTTTGTTGTACTGTGAAAGATAATGGAGTCACAGCAATTGAACAGTTAATAGAGAAATCAAAAGATAAAATTGACTACATTCTTCTTGAAACCACTGGAATAGCAGATCCTGCTCCTATTGCAAGAATGTTTTGGCTAGACGACGGGTTGGGATCCAACGTATACATTGACGGTGTGGTAACAGTATTAGACGCAGAGCATATAATAACCTGTTTAGAAGATAAAGGAGGACATTGGCATCGGGAAAATAAGCACCTCAAAAGCGCCCAACTGGAAGTATCTGCTGAAGAAGCTAATGAAGAGTTGGAGAAGTTGAACGAAGGATTGACTACTGCCCATCTTCAAATTGCTTTAGCTGATACTATTTTGGTGAATAAAGTAGACTTATTAGAGAAGCTGGGTAACAAAAACGATCGCCTCGAAGAGATAACAGCAAAAATCCGGTCTATCAACAGCACTTGTCCCATACACACCACATCATTTGGTGATATTGACTTGGACAAGATTCTTGACATTCATGCATTCGATGTGAAGTCTCAAAAACTACAGGACTCCATATCATTAACAACCGATAGTTCATTCCATGACCATAGAATTGCGACCGTGTCAATTGACTTTCCTTTCTTCTCAGACTCCGAACAGTTTTCAAAGATTGAAAAATTTATCCAATTTGCGTTATGGGAAGGTAAAATCAATGGAAAAGAAGCGGAAATCCACAGATTAAAAGGTGTTCTTGTGAATAAAGGAGAGACCCCGGATGTGAGAGTAGTTCAAGGTGTCAGAGAGACATATGAGATCATTGAAGGGGGAGTCTTGTTGGACGAAGTGAAATCCAATAAGCTTGTATTTATAGGGAAAAACCTAACAAAAGAAGACATCTACGAAGAGCTTCAAAATTTCATAGATATTTAACTGATTTCTATCCCAAACTTGTCGGCTATATCAATACACAGTGCATTTATTTGTAATAACCTCCATCCTCGTGGTAGAATCACAGGCTCTCGCAGGAGCTTCGCGGTACACCAGCGTAATCCTGCCTCATCTACTTTTCTCCGCGCCCTCGCTAGTTAAAATTTTTCAGCATGTCGGAACCAAAGAAAGGATGGTCCAACCCAGCGCTAAGAATGATGGGGATTCCCAAGTTTTCCCTCCCTTCCAGAAACTGGATGATATTCTGGAGCGTTCTCGCCAGTATGGGAGGAGCTTTCGCATATGATAGGTATGAACAGAAGCAAATCAGACTTCAATACATGGCCCAAGTGGAAGAGTTAAGTAAAGAATCGTTTGATTCCAATAGACTTCCTAGAAAATTAACTGTTTTCATTGCTCCACCACCAGACGACTTTTTGGATGTATCGATGAAATACTTCAGAAAGTACGTCAAGCCCATTTTGAACTCAGCTGCCATCGATTTTGATATACTTGTGGCTTCCAAACAAGGAGACATCAGAAACTCTGTGAGTGAAAGGATAAGACAGTTGAGAAGAGAACAATCAGGCCAGACAATCGAAGACAACAAGCCAGCAGAATCAGGCCAATTGGACTTCACCAAGGCATCGGGTGTTTTCAAATCCATAAAACCAGAGGTTGATGAAGACGTGAAAAACTATCACGATTTGTTCACAACAAAAGACGTATTAGGATTTTATTATAAATTCAAGCCAGTGACTCCTATAAGAGATGATGCCGTCGTTGACGCCGAGAGAGCTGGTGGAGTGGTGTGTATCGGTCGTGGTGCATATAAAGAGTACATACAGGGTGTACACGAGGGTCTTTTGGGACCATTGACAGCTCCCGAGCCCAAACCCAAGCCTGATATAGAGGCACCAGATGCCGGTGAGGCTCAAGAACCTGCAAAAGAGCCCGAATCTTCTGAATCATCCGAATCCAAGCTGATTCCTCCATACATTAGCCCTCAAGATTACTCCGAAGCCCAATTGGCACCCGAATTAAACCTTGATTCTATCGTAAGAGACTCCAATAATGTACCAGCATTATTCCACCAACCAATCTACGTGTTCCCCGTACCAAATATCCTTGGATTCTTGAATACCCCCAAGAAAATCTACAATTTCTTCAACAAAAGAGTGGTGGCCGAGGACTTTAGCCACAGAACGCTACTGATCTTGGATAATAACCTGAGACAATTCGAATTTAAAGATCAGTATATCGCCAAAGAGGAAGAATTATTATGGCCTAAAGCATGGGTTGAAAAAGGTAAGTCTAAAGGTAGTGAATGGGTTCAAGAAATGGTGGTAGACGAACGAGTTACCCGACTTTTACGAGTGTATGAATAAACCATAAACCCGAATGGATCTCCCACTTATCAGATCCGTGGGAAAACTCCGGTGGGGCACGAAGGTGATCTCCGGTGCTTAGATTAACTTCCGTATGTAGCATGTAAATATTTTCTCGGGCCTTTATGGGCCTAATAAATCGACTCCGATCTCGGGGACCGCAGAACTAATTATGTGAGTGAATACCTGGTCCATTTGACGTATGATGTACCATAAACCACCAACATCTCACCTGCTGTAACCGCTAATACACCAGCCACAAACACCTTCATCCCACACCACTGGTTCCAGCTCTAAACCTCCAAAAATCTTCATCGCCGACCGGCCCTCCTGCATAGAACCACGCCTTTTGGTTTCTGTGCATATAAGCCTATAAGATGGGCCAGTAACAGGCCCGGTTTGGGGCCTGTCTTTGATTCGATATTGATAAGATACACATCACTTCAGATCAAATTTAGTTTCAAAGTTTACAAACAGCCACAAGAAGTTACAATACCCATCTACGGTCAAGTCCAGTCAATACCCCGAATCCATCAGGTAAATTCACCAGAAGAATCCTGCACAGGCAGAAGCATGAGTCACCCAATGATTACCCAAGAGTCAAAAAACTCGTGGCCCACCCAATAGATTAGGCATTTTGTGTAACTGCCGTTACAGGCATCCGATTTTATTGGACGATGGGGGCCGTTATCAAGTTTTTCACTAAAGTAATTGGATGCAACGTAACCACCAATATGAAATAATTTAATAGTATAAATAGGCAACCTGATCTCTTAAACTCTAAAATTAAATAATTAAAATGGTCTTACCAAACGAACCAGAATTTCAACAAGCTTACAAAGAATTGACCGCTGCGTTAGAAGATTCCAGCTTATTTGAACAACACCCAGAATATAAGAAAGTTATTCCAGTTGTTTCAATTCCTGAAAGAATTATTCAATTCAGAGTTGCTTGGGAAAATGACAAAGGAGAAATTGAAGTTAATAATGGTTTCAGAGTTCAATTTAACTCTGCTTTAGGTCCATACAAAGGTGGTTTAAGATTTCACCCATCAGTTAATTTATCCATCTTAAAATTCTTAGGTTTCGAACAAATCTTTAAGAATGCTTTAACTGGTTTATCCATGGGTGGTGGTAAAGGTGGTTGTGATTTCAATCCAAAGGGTAGAACTGATGCTGAAATTAGAAGATTCTGTGTTGCTTTCATGAGACAATTAGCCAGATACATTGGTCAAGACACTGATGTTCCAGCTGGTGATATTGGTGTTGGTGGAAGAGAAGTTGGTTTCTTATTCGGAGCTTACAAACAAATGCAAAACAACTGGTCTGGTGTTTTAACCGGTAAAGGTTTAACTTGGGGTGGTTCTTTGATTAGACCAGAAGCCACTGGTTACGGGGTTGTTTACTACGTTGAAAAAATGATTGAAAAAGCCACTAGTGGTAAAGAATCTTTCAAAGGTAAAAGAGTTGCTATCTCTGGTTCTGGTAATGTTGCTCAATATGCTGCTTTAAAAGTTATTGAATTAGGTGGTACTGTTGTTTCATTATCTGATTCCAAAGGTTCTATCATCTCCAAGAATGGTATTACTCCAGAACAAGTTGATGCCATTGCTGCTGCTAAGATTAAGTTCAAATCTTTATCTGAAATTATCAAGGATTCTGCTTCTGCTTTCTCTGGTGATAACTCAGTTGAATACAAAGAAGGTGCTAGACCATGGACCTTAGTTGGTAAAGTTGATATTGCTTTACCATCTGCTACTCAAAATGAAGTTAGTGGTGAAGAAGCTAAAGCTTTAGTTGATGCTGGTTGTAAATATATTGCTGAAGGTTCTAATATGGGTTCTACCGTTGAAGCCATTGAAGTATTTGAAGCTAACAGATCTAAAGATGTTTGGTATGCTCCAGGTAAAGCTGCTAACTGTGGTGGTGTTGCCGTATCTGGTTTAGAAATGGCCCAAAACTCTCAAAGAGTTACTTGGACTAGAGAAGAAGTCGATGAAAAATTAAAGAACATCATGTACACTTGTTTCGAAAACTGTTACGACACTGCTAAGAAATACACCAAAGAAGAAGGTGACTTACCATCTTTATTAAAGGGTGCTAACATTGCTGGTTTCATTAAGGTTGCCGATGCTATGTTTGACCAAGGTGATGTTTTTTAGATAAATAGAATGTGTGAACGAAATAAATATTTACTGTGTAATTACTGTAGAACTGGATAACCGTAGTACTGGAATTACTGTAAACTTGGAGTTGTTGTAGAGCTGGAATTATTGTAGATTAATGGCTGCAAAAAGTCGTGCACCGGCAGATACAATATCCTATTTCGTTACTATTTGTCATAATGACGGTAGATTCGTCATCACAGTATACTGAGTGATATATAAGGATACAGAAGCATCGATGGTCCTCAGGACTGTGATGATTAACTTTTAGGAAGAGTGACATCGTTTGAATACCGTGAAATCACTTATATAATATCTGAGTCCGTATTCCTTGGATAAGTGTTTGAGCAGAACAGACTTGTAGACTACAAGACAACAATTGCAGACAACACTTGGACAACAACATTCTCCCACATACCAAACATAGAGAACGCTCGGAATATAGAGATCTACAGTTAATGGAATAAAATATCGATTCCTATATCTTAATCTTTATTCAGCTCCTGCTTCCATTTCATAGCTTCCATTTTCCACCACTGAGCTTCAAGTTTAGCATTAGAAAGGTCAGATTCAAGTTGTTTGATCTTTGCATCAAGAACTTCGTAATCTTTACGCTGTCTTTCCCTATATCTTCTTGCAGCCATGGTGTTTCTCATTTTCCTGGTGCTATTTTCTTGTCTAACACCTGGATCACTAACGTAGCTTTTAGTAGTCCTCTTATTAAGTCTTTCCCTTGCTTGAAGTAGATCACCTGTTGATACATTTAAATCAGCAGGAGAAGTCTTAATATGGGTCTTTGGACGCAGTTTCTTTTTGGAACCGTTTTTAAACACTTTAGACTCATCTATCCACATAAGCTTCTTAGTATCAACACCTGAAGCGGAATGAGATCTTTCAAGATATTCTCCTGGAGTACTAGTCTGATAATTACCAGAACTTGAACCACATGAATTTATACCTTCAGATATTTGATATTCCAGACCTTCAGATGAATTTGAGGACCTAAAAGAATATGCGGGAGAAGACGAATCTGTTATATCCCCGAATATAGGATCTAATTCTAAAAACTCTAATCCGATTTGATTATCATAGTTAAACTCATTTAAATTATTGTCAATAAGTTGATCCCAACTAGGCGAGGATCCGAGATGGACGGTAGGCGACTGATTGTGCGACGACTGACATTCTTGGCTAGGGTTAATTTAAACTTCTTTCTAAAGGTCGGCTATCTCTTTGTGTATAACCGACAAGGGGTAAAAATTAAAGTAGTGAAAAATTAGGGAAATGCAAAAATTTTATAGCCAAATCCCGAAATGACAGGGGCTCAGATAAGACCCGTACGTTGGTTAAATTCGGGAGGAGAAATCCCGATTGGATGGGTGGTTAGCCACTTAAGACGGGGGTTTCACCAAAGCCGTATTCCCAATTGGGAACTGATGATAAATTCTTCTCAATCCGGAAGTACTGCTGAAGTCTAAATAACCGGCTGTTAAACAGAGCCGAAGGGCAGATGTGCCTACTTCCTGGTTCTGAAACATTGGTCTACTTCTGGTTGTTCTGCCGTCGAAATTACGGAGAGTTTCCGGCTCTGGAAACCAAACCAGCGGTAAAACCTCTTAAATTAACGCCGAAAAACCCAAACTTGTCCTGATCTGCAACACGCCTCCTACCCCAACTCCCACCGCTCTCTACACCAGTCCTACACATCTTTTGTCCCAGGAGCAGCCGTCTCCTATAATTAAGCGTGTCTCTACCACAAATATATATACCGCTCGCACGTCTATTTTCACCGCGTATGGCTGAAGTAGAGGCACCAGGTCTGGAGTCAGATTTAGATGACTTCCCAAGCGATTTGAGTCTACCAAAATACATTCCACTTGAAGGAGGAGCTCTTAGAGAGTTAAATAGTCTTGTTCCGGCTCAAAACGATAGCGTGGTTGTTCAGATAGACGAGAATGTAAAAAGAGTTAAAGAGGATACAGATAAGTTTGTGGACTTTATTGTTAAAGAAAACCCTCAGGATTTGGCCCAAATTGATCAAGTATTGAACAAATACACTGAGATTATTACCAAGCTTCTTAATACCCGATTTGAGTTTGATTTGTGGAAGGATACCGTCAATAATGGAAGAGACAAATTTGTACAGCTTATGCATGATGAAAAACCATTTGATTTAAACAGTTTGGCATATTATAGAGAATTAGATTTAAATCCAATTTCACTGTATATACAGGGAGAACATGTTTCCACAACAGAACTTCTGAATAGGACTGCAGAATTCAGTAAATTCCTTAATCAAAGCGAAGAGTATAAATATATAAGGAACGTTCAATTTATACTCAAGAATCCTGAAGACCCACTTCCAGAGGAAATGGAAGATGACGGGATTGAAGTTGCAGGTGGTAAAGTTTCATTACGAGACCCAATTTCATATGAATATTTCACTGAACCACACAGATCCCGTAAATGTAATCACGTATATGAATACAAACACTTCAAGGAATACACCAAACATAAATATGATTGTCCAGTGGATGGGTGTACCAGTCTTGTACTGATAAGAGATTTAATACCAGATGATTTAATGAAACTAAGAGTAACGCTATTTAAGCTACGGGGTGCTGCAGAGCTTGAAAATGTGGAATCAATAGATTTTTGAATGAAATTATTAATATCCAAGCACGGATGATTATCAGAGTTATGTACCTTACTGGTTCTAGAAGTATACGAAGTCATGCAACAACATGCAACAACATGCAAACACGATTTTGCAGCCAATGGCCCAAGGATATCCTTAACCGGGCCTTATTCTTTCCAAATATCACCTATAAATCCCCAGTTTCTTGGCTCTTATCCCTTCTGGCCCATTATACCTTCTCCGACGGGCCCATTCGTGTATGCTCCACAGCATACAGCCTTTAGAGTCGTGTCCCCTAAACCCATAAGTATCGCGATAAGGATCAGAATTCTCCTATGTCAGTTAATTATCACAAAATAGATATCCCAGTCACGGATCTTGACGACCCGGAGGATGAATTGCTATTCTCCGAACTTGAACCTGTGACTGTGGAGGATTTGGATTACGAATTGGAGGCTCCACCTCGAACTTTTATCTCTTCTGTGAAGCAGTGGTTTGGGCCTTATACAAAAGTGCCAGATGAAGAAGAGCAATCAGGAGCCAGTAATAGTCCTGAGATTCCTGATCAGTGGCATGAGCTTGACAGTATGAATCCTGCCAAGCAGACAGACGAAGAATTGGCGCCAGAGGGACAAAGTGCTTCCCAGCAGGCCCCAGAAGACCCACCTCCATACCTGAAGCACGACGAAAACTCCTCCCATGAATTAACCGCATGTGGCCTAATCATAGCACTTTTGAGCGCATCTGCAATAACAATTTTGGTGGCTTTTGTCATGGCAAAGTTCCAGGAAGCTGGGCGCCTGGGGCCTAATAAACGGCTGTTGAATAATGGTACTCACGAATTTTTCCCAACTACCATCATGGTGTCGCTAGATGGGTTCCACCCTCACTATATAAGCCCGGAGTACACTCCAGAGCTCCATAACATGATGACAGATGGATATGGAGCACCCTATATGGTTCCGTCCTTTCCTTCATCTACTTTTCCCAACCACTGGACGTTGGTTACTGGGCTTTATCCTTCAGAACATGGTATTGTGGGTAACACGTTCTACGATCCCAAGCTTGATAGACAGTTTATAAACACAAATCCAAACGTGGGAGGTCTTGACCCCGATTTCTGGCAGGGAGGAGACCCCATTTGGCATACTGCGTTTGCCCAAGGTGTTTCTTCTGCCGTGCATATGTGGCCAGGAAGTGAAGTTCCTGGAGTAGGAGTTTGCAATGGTCCCATGGAGGTGGATAAGTACGATGGTCTGGAAAAGTTATCTGGAAAGTTGGATCGAGTTATGGGTTGGTTGGATAGAGAAATCTCTGACAGACCAGAACTTATTCTCACGTACGTTCCGATCATAGATCTGTATGGCCACAAGTATGGAATTGGTGGCCGGAACTTGGAGAAGATGCTTAAGTATGTTGACGACTTTGTTGGAACCTTAAGACACGAGATTGAAGTCAGGAACCTTACCAATATTGTCAATTTAATGATAGTTAGTGACCATGGAATGGCTCCTACATCCAACGATAGACTCCTTTACTTGGATGAGTTGATTGACATGAAGAGGTTGGAACACGTAGACGGGTGGCCTCTTTTTGGTTTACGTCCTTTTGCTGGAGACTCCGTTGATGGAATGTTTGACGAATTGACCACCAATTTTCAAAAGTTGAACAACAGCAACTTTGAAATCTACAGAGTTGAGGATATACCAGCCGAATGGAATTTTGGAGGACAAATATGTGATCATAAATTCAATTACCGATTAGCACCTATATGGATTGTTCCAAAAGTTGGCTATGCTGTCACTACACACGCTCAAATGAAGAAGATGAACTATGACTATAAGCCTAAAGGTGTTCATGGATATAACAATACAGAAATGCTCATGAGAGCCACATTTCTAGGCGTGGGACCTTACTTTGAGTCCTTAATGAACGAAAGAATGGCTAAACCGTTTAATAACGTGGAGGTATACAACATTGTCTGTGGGTCTTTGGATTTGAAACCATCGCCCAACAGTGGAACACACCTCAATGCCCAAGGAGAAACAGAAAGTGATTCACCATTGCTTCAAGCCCTACCCAAAGACTGGACCGACCCACTTGTATACCCAGATGTGGACTTCGAAACCAACCACATAGTGACAAACGCTACATATGACTTACTATGGAAACCGGGGAAGAAATTGGAAGAATGGCATGCC
Organism: Yamadazyma insectorum; assembly: GCA_030574895.1. Lineage (NCBI taxonomy): Eukaryota > Fungi > Ascomycota > Pichiomycetes > Serinales > Debaryomycetaceae > Yamadazyma > Yamadazyma insectorum. The sequence continues at coordinate 69,163 of JAJMFT010000019.1, read as the reverse complement.
GAAGACAAGAACCCAAGGCCCAAGACAATCCACGATTTAAAGCATTCGGAATCATCTGTGATGATACGGAGTGCAAATCTACCCAAGCCTTCTGATTTTGTGGAGACACGGTACGCTCAAACGTCCCACCAATCTACTACGCATATCCCTGGAAAAGACTTCTTTGATAATTTACTAGATGACCTCTTTGGAGCTGGGAATGAGAATGAGTGTAGTGTCTATAGAAAACAAGCCCAGCACTCCGGAAGCCTGGGCGGTCTCATTGGCGGAATACTAAGTTTCCTCTTTGGAAATGGCAATGATGGGGTAAATTCATATGAATGCAGTAGCTCTGAAACAGGTAACCACCGATCTCATGGTTTGATTGGTGGTTTTCTTGATGCCATGTTTCAAACTGAAAATCAGGATTCAAATAAATCGAAGAGATCTCCAATGTCGCCTTTGGTTGACTGGATAATAGACTCGACAATAGACTGGATACCAGATGAATGGGTATTTGACGACAGCTGGGTACCAGAGGACTAAAGATAACTTAGTTTGTTCGTTTATTGGTAAAGTGCCATTTATATACATAACGGTCGTGAATAGGTATTTATAAAATTGTTGGAATATATGGAGTTTCTTGTTTTATTGATCTGAAGAACACTATTCATCAACTTTTTCTTGTAACAATATAGACAAATCTTGGATCAACGGCAACCTTCCAAGACTATCTTTTCGAGTGGCTACTTCAGGTTTAATGGGACTTTGGAGGAAAGGCGACAGACAGTCCTTAGGCGACAGGCACAGAGGAGACAAAGTTCGACTCCTTAACCGTCTTTTTGTTGGAGTTCCTGGATCTTCAGTTATCAATTGCACTAGCTTAACAATTGCAGGTTTTGGAAGGCTCAGGAAAGATTCAGATTTGATGATATCTGGCCAATTTTCCTTTACCAATTTGCACAATTGCAGTATAAGCAACGGTTCATTGGAAGCATAAACATTACACCATACATGAAGGATGGGACCTATGAAATCTGTCTCAAGATGGTGTAGCAGATTCAAACCGTGATAGAGCAGTTTCAACATTCGGCCTCGAAGGTCGTGAAGTTCATAAAAGTTGGCAAGAATTAAAAGTCCAGAACATTCTACTAGTGTGAAGGAAGGAACATACTGGGAGAATTCTGTGGAGTCTGTGTATAAGTAGTAGATGAGACATTGGACCAAGATTTTGGATTCGGGAATGAAAAGTTTATTAGATTGGGATTCACTCATACCACTTTCTATTACTCTTTTAAAATAGGGCCACCGGGCAAGTAATATTGATTTGTGAACATTAATACTTTCACGGCCTTCTGGATTGTTTGGAGATGGCTTTGTGTGTTCAGATTCAGGAAGACATTGGATCTCGAAGTCTGTAAACTCCTGGTCCTGCAAAAGCTGCTTGAAATGTAAACCAAGTGAATTGTATTGTGAAGGGGCAGGAAGACCCAAGTCATTCAAAGGAATAGAGAGAATAACTGATAACTTCCTAGATGAAAGAAGAGCTGAATGTAAACTCGAAGAATCAGCCTGTTCTGAGCTTTCCGGCTGCCATGACTCTTCATTTCCCAAACTGATATCTTCTGCACCATCTGCTAGTTCTTGGTCTTCGTATTCCGAAGGGGAACTTGGATCTACCGGCTCCCCAAAGATGAAAACTTCGGACTGATGGACAACAGCATTTCCCCATTGCACTCTCTCTGCTTGTTCCTCCAAATCCATAACATAAACGTATCGAAGCTTCTCCAAATCATAGTAATTTATGTGATAGCCACCTTCAAACCCTCCAAATCCATTGTTTAATGCTACATCCAACTTCAAAGAATCTGCCCCTGTATCAAGGGCTCTTCTGGTGAAACTTGTACCATAATCTGTCTTTCCCAAAGAAATTTCACCCGAACTATGATCTTCAAGATCAAAAAATATGATTCGATCATTAACCCGATTCATATTCTTATCTAGTCCACCAAAGCTATAGAGCTTCTGGTTATATATCGTGACAAAATGCCCAAATCGGTGTGGGAATGGGTGTGGGCCTTCCCATACTCCAGTGGTAAAATCATAGATAAATAATTCATCAAGTGGATTAGATTCGATTATTCCTCCACAAATATAAAGCTTCTTTCCATCGGGCAGCACACAACTTGCGTGTCGAGACCTGGTAGCAGGACATGCTTGTACCACAAAGTCCGGGGGCCGAGTCCAGCTATGCGTCTTTACATTGTAGATAAGCATCACACTATTCCGGGTAAGCTCTTGTTCAGGGTCTCTTCTTCGGTCAAATTCTCTTCTTTCTGTTTCTTCATCTTGTGGAATACCTCCAAATATCAATACATTATCATTACCAATATAATTGGCCAGGTGTCCTTCTCTATAAAGGCCTTTATGGCTGGAATCAACCACCCATCTCTTATGTGCGGTGTCATATAGATAAATGTTACTATCCAAATTATCATAATCGTCAAATCCTCCATAAAGAAATATGAACGGACTTTCTCCGCAGGACAAAAGTGACAGGTTATAATTAGCAGGAGGTGAGTGGCCAAGCCGGTGTAATTGTACAGCACTCATATAGGAGAATACGCATGAGACGCAATAAATTAGATATAGTTGTGCGTCGTGCGCATGGCTGCAAAAATTATTGTCGATCAATATGTACTACACGCATTTTACTACATAATCTAAATCACCAGATTTCCAATGGATCTTGGTCTTTTTCACTGATTATGATTTCTGCATCTAATTCTGATTCTAATTGTTTCTTGAAAACTTTGAGGAAAGCTCTTTCGGTATTAGAATGGTTACAGGCAATGACTGAAGAACCCGATTCTTTAAAAAAAAGTGCTTCATGGTGAGATAATTCTCCTGTAAAATATAAATCTGCTTGGGCTCCTTTAAACACACCGCTTCCTGAGCCAGCACATATAGCTATGGTCTGGATCTGGTGATTCTTATCTTGGTCGTGAGCCACTGCCACTTGAACGTGCTTCAATCCTAAGCACTTCTTAACTCTTTCCACTGCAGTTGCTAAGGAAATACTATCAGAAAATGTCACCAATCTTCCCATTCCACAGCCAGGTTCGCTTGAATCCGGAATGATGGTTGTCTTTTCCTTCACAGTAGACCCTTCAGAGATCCCATCCGCCAAAAAATCATTAACTCCCCCAACTGCACTGTCCACAGCAGTATGAGGACTATACACAGATATGTCATTCTTAATCAACTTTAATAAGGACCTCTGCTGAGGATCTTTGGTGGTGATGGACTTCAAGCCACGGAATATGAATGGATGGTATGCCATAATAAGATTCACCTTATTGTTTACCGCCTCTTCTGCAACAGATTGGGTCAAATCTATCGTCAACAAAATCCTAAGTGGTGAAACTTCCTTGTCAGAAAATGCCTCTACCAAGAGACCTGTATTGTCCCATGTCGAATCTGCAAGCTTAGTAGGATACAATTTTTGGACTAAAAAGTTAGTACGTGTCTATAACAACCGATTATTTATTACATACTGGCACTGACTGCCCGTTTAATTGACACTCTACTCATATTGGAGATAAATTCTTGTTGCGAGAGCAAAAAAATACGCGATGCCTCCTGCCAGAATTGAACTAGCGACCTTTGCATTACAAGTGCAACGCTCTACCACTAAGCTAAGGGGGCAAATCTGAGTAAAAATATGGCGTTCCATTTGGGAGGAGATAGGTAATGTTTTAAACCGTTTTTTTGGCCGTTTGAGGTGTTCAATGATCATATTGTTTACATTAACGTTTTCTTTGGCTCATGCGCTTCCTTTTGAAATATTGCAGTACACAATTACAACGTCTTTAAGCCACAAAAGGCCACGTTCTATTTCCCCCTGTCGCAGGAAGATTTATCGCTGAAATGCTCTGTAATTATCCCAAATTTACTCCAAACTTCTCCAAACTTCTCCAGTATAATCTCTATAATATCCGTAACACACTCCCCAATCCACCACCCCAACCCAATCCCCTAGCGCCGTCTGGAATGTTAATCGGGTCGGGAACCCATTTACGAAAATGTGTGGAGACACCAATGCCTCCTGCATATACCCCATTTTTGATAGGGATTTGGAGCTGAAAAATTCTTATCGGATCCCAGTCATCTCAGGTTTAACAGCACAATTAACATGGATTCACTCGAAATAGAAGATGTGAATGAACCATTTCTTCCCAAAAGTGGCCAAACCCCGAAATCAGCAGACTTATCCCACGAATATGAGGTAGAATACGAAGGACACCTTCTTCATATAACTAGCACTAACTGGAGACACAGTTGGAGACTTAGAGCACAAATATTTCTCCTTGTGATAGGTCTTATGCTTCTAGGTCTTTCGGACCAGATCAATGGAACCTTAATCCCCATACTTCAGAAGCATTACAAGGTATCAGATGGACAAACTGGGCTTATTTTCCTAAGCCAAGTCACTGGGTATATTCTTATGGGATTACTCAGCGGTCATTCTCATGCTGCTCTTGGATTTGGAGGTATTATGTGTTTGGGGTTCATTGCTATGGGTTTTGCATACTTCATGATCTCCTTGGCTCCTCCATTCTGGTTATTTGTGGTTTTTGCAATCCTTGTAGGAGTTGGTGGAGGAATTCTTGATGCTTCCGGAAACGCTTTTATTGGTAATTTACAAGATTCAAATCAAATTCTTGGTATCTTCCATGGAATGTATGGACTTGGGTGTCTTATGGCTCCACCATTGACAACATATTTGGTGGAGAAGAAAGATCCTTGGGACTGGAATCATATGTACTCCATTCTTTTCGGAATCGCCGCTTTCCTTCTGATTGGAACCTACATAACCTTCAAACATGAGACTCCAGCCAAGTTTAGATACTTATCCAAACTTTCAACTGGAGAAATAGATCGAGATGGTATCCAATTGGCGGATTTCGATGAACAAACTGGTGATGCGTCTGAGACAGAATCAACCCCAGTCCAACTGCACGCCAGTTTGGTGGAAGTGGTGAAGTCCAAGTTAATCTGGTTCTTTGCAGTCACATTGTTTTTCTATATCGGTGGGGAATTTTCCTTTGGGGCTTGGCTAGTAACTTACTTACTTAGAATTAGTAAGCTTAGCTATAAACTCAGCTCATATATCGACACCGCTTTCTGGTGTGGATTAACGGTTGGGAGATTGGTGTTGGGTTTTGTAACCGCCCATTATTTCTCCACTGAACTCACTGCCAACTTGGTATACATTGCTTCATCCGTAGCTGGATTCTTAGCATTTTATGTTATTTCTTTTACTAGCTGGACTTGGCTTTATTTTGTGATAGTTTTTTTTACAGGGGTGGCAGTGGGCCCCATTTTCCCTACGGCTATTGTAAGTGCTATTGGAATCCTTCCTCCTAAGTACCATACCTCTGGAGTTGGGTTTGTGTGTGCTTTTGGTGGTGCCGGGGGAGCAGTTTTCCCATTTTTTGTAGGAATGGTAGCCCAAAAAAGCACCACTGGGTTGAAATTATTACCAGGAGTAGTTTTAACAACCTTTATAGTGATTCTAGTAGCGTGGGTTGGTATAACAACCAAATTTAGAGCAACGTATAAACGTCAAGGTTAGGATAGAATATAAAAATGGTTTCCTGTCAAATGTCAATAAATATATATTACAATGCTATAATGTACCTCCTTGTTGGATCCACTCATCGGGTGTGAATCCCTTTTGTGTAAATGCATGAATAGCAGCTATCTCTTCTTTCAACGCTCCATTCACCATTCGATGTCTCATGAGCTTATTTTTTCCGTTAAATTTGGTGGAAACAATCACAACTGCAAATGCTTGACCACATCCTCCTGACATGTCCTCCACCTGCACTAACGACGCTTCAAGTCGTTCTTTTATCACCTGTTCTAGGGTTTCAGCAGTTAACATTGGTCAAAATTGCGCGCAGCTTCGATGGGCCGAAATATATGTAAGCCACAGATTTGGACAAATAATTATTATGAAGTTCATTTCTATATACTCGGACTACATATCTTGAGTTTCACCGTGTTGTTCCATACTGACTTTGGATAATCCTTTGGTTATGGTATTACTTCTGACTTCCTGGTTAGATGGGTCTACCAATTCGTCTTTGATCTCAAACTCTTTGAAGAAGCCTGGCATTTCTTTGGACACTTTCTCGATCTTATTCATGATTTCTTTGGTAGAAACTCCTTCCATCTTGGTGAATTTACATTTGTCGAAGAATTGGAGTAAATCGTTAGGAATGTGGCTTAGTTCTTCATGAATCTCAATAAGTTGATTCACCACCTCGATAGCTAAGAAGTAGGAATCACTTTGATTTTCCATTCCATTTTGTTTGGCATATAAGATATTGGGTGATAAGACAGTAGCCAAATTATGGATATCCATCTTTGACCCAGATTCTTCGTCTATCTCTGCAAAAGAAGATACCCAATTGAAGAAATATAAAAGAACTTCAACCAAGTTTCTGTGACTTCTTGGTAACATACAATAAATAAGCTTGAGAAGTCTCTTCCTGAGAATTTGGTCTCCTTGCTTCTGTGTTTCGATCCATAGTTCATATAGATTGAAAGTCAATAAAGGATTGGGCAACTCTCTGAGCCATTTCTTCATCAATGCTGCTAGTTGAACAGCTGTTTGGTTGGTAAAGTCTGGTGATTTGAGAGGGTTGTTATTAATTTGGTCAGTCAACTCTTTAAGCTTCTTGATATTACCATTCAATCTGAAGATTCCTTCAACAGACATATCCTTCGTCTTCAATGAGTTTATTATATCATCAATCACAATAGGAATTCTCAATTTGGAAGGACCAACACCTAAGTCTGAATCAATACCGTACTTTTTAGTTAAATCTTGAAGATCCACTCCAAAAACGCCATGGATTTTGTCATGGTTGGAACTGTGAAATTTGAACTTATCCCAGAAATTATTGGACTTCTTTGTTTGGATCAATGACAACAATTCAATTTTATTGTATTTGTTATTTGTCAATTGATTGATGGCTTCAATCGCAACATGTCTTAGGATGAAATGTTCATTCTTATCCAATTCAGAATAGTATCTCATCTTGACCTCTCCCTGTCCTTCTTGTCTATCTGGAGCTTGTTCCATTATCACTTGACTACTCAATGTGTTCGAATTGCTTGGGCTCCTGAGTTTTTCATTGGGCTTTTGACGTTGATATAGGCTATTGTGGTGCTTGAATGCATTAGGTCTTTGGTCTCTAGCTTGTTCGGCAGCCACAATTCTTGGAATATCATCTAAAGTTAATGATTTTTCATTCTTGAGTAGATCTGAAGTCCTATTTAAGTGACTGTTGGAGACATTTCTGGTAGGTTCATCTCTGATGATCATTTTCTTATCTCTTTTTGAAATGAAAAGCTCATTTTCGTCTTGGGAAGATGTGAAAGAATTACTAGAATTAGCACTATTATTTCTCTTAACTTCGATCAAATCAACAGATAAATTATTAGGGTCTTCCTCTTTTGCCTCGACAGTTTCAGCCTCTGGCGCATCAATTATAACAGACTTTCTGGCCTTTTGTTTGATTGAGTTTGAAAGATTTTGGTTTTGTCTCTTGGTTCTCTTTCTGGTGATATCATTAATGGTGTCAGAATAGTTGCTCTTGATATCCTTATTATTTGGTTTGAGAACAGAATTAGACCTTTTGTTCTTATAATCCAAAGCCATTACTTGTTTTGATCTTAAAAATGCAATCTTCAATAAGTAAATTAGTTGCTTTAAATCAGTAACTGTTTCGAAACCTGCAGTACTTGTTCCACCGCAGTCGAGACAAGACAATTCACCAGTAGCCTCATTGAAGTCAACTTTACTCAAATCTTCAATCTCCTTGGAACAATTAACACAATTGAAACACTTTTTGTGCCATCTAAATTCCTTGTACTTAATGCAAGACTTTTCGATAGACTTATTACAATGCTTACATAAATCACTAGCTGAATTAGGAACCAGTAATCTTGATTGGATCAACTTAATATAATCATCGGATAGCCTAGGAGATTGAGTGATATCCTCATTAGGAATCTGGAACTTTTCAAAATTCTTGATTATCATGAGGAAGTTATCTGTTGCCATTGTATCATTTCTGACTTGATTCAATCTCAAAGAACTCTGTAAGCCTATTCTTATTAAAAGTTTAAGATAGTGGGCACAACCTGTAATAATGGATAATAACTCTGATGATAATGAGCCAGATCCGGAGAGATTCAATTGATCTGACTTTCTGAGAATTGCCAAGTAGCTCATAATTTTACCCGATAAGTTCCTGGGTTCTTTTTTGAACTCTATTTCAAAGTCTGACGTGTTTTCATCGGCTAACTTGATCAAATAATCAATAGCATTAAATAAAATGTCAACAAATATGATAAGTTTCCCGGTTGAAATCAATCCACTAAATTGGTTACCGATGCAAGCATTGAGCAACATATCTGAGATTGATGATGCCGTTAGCTCTTCAAAATTGGAAAGTGATGCCCAACATTTGATAACGAGATTCTCTATAAGTTGTTCAATGACCACTAACCTCTTCTCTTCTGCTTCCTGAGAATCTTGGGCTCCCTCTAGAGCTGGCAATTGTCCTACACAGTCTTGTTTCACAACAACATTCCAAAATTTATTGACCATGTAACATTCAGGATGCCATTGTTGGGTTCTGCCTCCTCTAAACAACTCCACGAATTGTTTAACAATCGATGAATCACATCCTTCACAATGGTTTGCGAATGTTTTGGAATAGTGGTAATGACAATAAATATTTGAGTCATGTTCATAATAACTTTCATCGCTTTCGAATACTTTCTGACAAACATTACACTTGAAGTGTTCTAAATGGAATTTCTTTCCTAATGCAGTTATATAAGGACCTCTGAGGGCACTGTTACAATTGGAACAAATCAAATCAAGCTTCTTAAAATAATCATATTCACATAAAGCCACTTGATATTTCAACCCCGTCTCTTTATCAGTAACCTCATAAGGGAAGAATTTAGACGAACACTGTTTACCACACTCATTACAGCAGAAACAGTCAACATGGAAAGAAGAATTCAAGGCTCTAACGAACTGACCCGTTATTTCCAAACCACATTTTTTACATACTTTTCTCTTTCTCCGTAGACTCTTTTTTTGGTTCAATTGGAAAGGGGTCCCAAGACTAGATGATGAGCCATTTAAATCGCTACTCCCCATAGTATGAATAGTTGAATCAGAACTCTTTTCGGTCAACCTGGGCGGCTGTATTTGACCAGGCGGCTGAATATTAGGGGATTGTAAGTTTCTAGTTTGAGGCTGATTCATATTTGGAGTTTGATTGAAACCTGGACTATGGTTTGTGTTCTGTGTTTGGGGAAAATTTGGACTCTGTAAATTTTGTGGATTCTGGTTTTGCTGTCTATTACGGGGAGCCTGATTCTGAGGACCAGGCCAATTAGCCATTTGATTCAGTGGACCAGGATTTTGGACTTGAGAAGGAGTTCCAGGACCGGATCCATCACGTTTGATACTACTACTACTTTTAACCTTAGGTTTATTCATCTGGTTCTTCAAGTATGGCGGGAGATCATTATTGGCTCGAACAGCATAAGTATTTGTCTGATGATATGGATACCCCTGATTAAAATAATCGGGTTGATCCCTGGAAGGATTATTATTCATTGAATTAGGAGAAGGAATGGAATGCCTATTAAGCTTTGGTTTGGTCATTATATCATTATTAAAGTTGAGGTTAAAATTAAAATCGAAATCAGAATCCTGATTTGATGGTAATGGAGGAATTAACTGCTGCCAATTGGTTTTATTAGTATGAGAATGAGACCTCTGATGGGCCAACCTCCTGGTGGGATTACTGGGCAGCTCTACTGACCCAAGCGGCCGGGGATCAGGTCCATTTGACTTATTGGTAGAATCAGACATAATCATTAGCGTGTCGTGGGCTAGCACAAAGGCGGGATAAATTTAAAGGAATGTGGGATATTTATGGATTAATAAAAGACGAATAATACTTTCGTACGATATCTTGTGGTTGATATATTATAACGAACCGATGGTGGTTCTATGATTCTTGTAAAGTATTTTCCAACTTCGTCTTTTTGTTGATTTTGTTTTTTTTTGGATCAAGTCGCACAAGATCAAAACTTACACAAAATCCCCGGTACGACGGCATATAGAGGAAATCGGGTATATAGTTCTAGGGCTATAATTAGAGCAACAGGGGTCCCAATCGGTTGACGAATTACGCCAATCATAAATGCACGAACGGGACTTTTTAGTGTTTTTAGATATAACACTACTGATGCGGAGTCTAATCTATTGTGATAACTGTATATTAGAGAACGTACACGTTAATGGTGAAGTCAAAATCCTTTAAAATTTCTTCTGTTTGATCCCAGGGAACTCCAAAAAGTCCAGCATTAATTTGGGGCATATTAAGAATAATTTTGCCCTGTTCAGTATCCAAATCGGGGTAATTTACAAGTTGTTTTGCCAAATCTTCCATACTCTTTTTGGTGTTGGCCACAATCTCTTTGGGGGTTAATTTTTTTTGGCCAAAATAGTCAGACGTGAATAGACACGTCACCAATGTTGGACCCATTGCCTGATGACCCGCATCTGTGGGTTCACTCTCGATTATTTGGGTAGTGCCTAGCAATTGACGAGAATTATCCTTAAATTGGGAACAATATTGTACGTGTTTCTTATAGGTACTTGGGTATTTTTGCTTGAATATAGCAGCTACTCCAGCACCCCAAGACCCTCTACAATTACACGCATGGATTAGGATCAGAACTTTTTCGGGGGATGTGGGAATGTGTTTGAATAAATCTCCTTTAATGTAATTAATCATGTTTTTTTGGGTAAATACCTTTAGTTACGCGTTTATGCTATGCTACTCTACTAATTTAAGTCCCTGACCCGGAACTCGTCTAAAATGCTTCTTATTCTCGAAAAGTACTTGTCTGCTTTGCTTCCATACATTTATCAAAAGTTCTTTCCTGGGAAGCAACTCGCTAAACACAACTTTGATCATGTCTTCACTTTTATTACTCAGGGTATTTTTGGTTAATATGCACATATAATAGATAACTTGTCCATATCCATAGAATCCTTCATGTATCACCAAATCTATTATATTATTCAACGGTACAAATTGATTTTTATCATGCTTTGGAATAAATACCCAATTACTCTTACACTGAAGCTGAATTCCAATATTTTTCATGACAATCATTGTATCCTCTCTTTTTTGCCAACACCCAACCAATAATATTGCTATAAATGACGCTACCAACTGTAAAGTTTCGCTGGTATTCAATGTTAAATCCGTTATGGAGTCTCGTAATTTCACACATAAATTGATTAAAAAGGCGCTAAAAACAACAAGAATCGGCACTTTTACTCCTTCAAACCAATGTTTCTCTTTCACTACGAATTTTATCATATCATCATTGCTATTTATTACCAAATCATAGTCTTTCATAGTGGATTATAGTTTGAAATTTTTTGAGTGGTAAATGTCGCGCAGGTTGAATGTCGTACTTATCTACTATCCTATTTACTATCAATTGTACCTATAACTTCTTCATTTTGTCTTAATTCCTTTCCTCTGGTTAATCTTTCAAGTGGTTGTCTTTGACCCGATCTTCTTTCCACTTCGAGGGTTCTGTTTCTTTGAGCATCTTCCTTTTCGGCTTTTTCTCTTTCTTTAAGAATATCTCTCTTCTTGGTATCGTTCTCCTGTCTGATCTCAGCAATCTTCCGTTCAAAGTCTTCTTTGGTCACGAGATTCTTTGCCAAGTTGGTGTCCTCTAAGAATTTATCAAGGTCTAGCTCATGACCAGATCTCAAGACCATAGAAACCAATTCTGGTCTCCGACGCTCTTCGCTATTGAATTTAGCTTTGATCTGTTTCCGGGTCCTATAAGGAAATAATTCACTTATGATCGAGAAATCAGTTCCCCAGTCCTTCAATGCACTATAAAATTTGATTTCTTCATGTCTTTCCCATCTATCGGCATGTTTTCTCTTTGAGTAAGTATTTGACACAATAGGACTTTCGAATGGATTTGTTTCTTCCCTTGTTCTATTGGAATTCTCTCCTATTTCTCTAGTTATAAAAAGGGACTCACTTCCGACATTAAGAGAGTTCCCTGATATTTCCAATTGAGGCTTATTTGCTGTCTTGGCTTTCTCCGGAGAGTTAACCTTGGTTTCATCTGTGGTAGGCGTTTCACCTTCACCTTCACCTTTAGCATCACCTTTAGCATCAGCTTCACCTTCACCATTTTGTTCAGTTGTTGGCTCTAGTTTAGATTTTTTCTTTTCTTCGTCTTTCGATCCTTCGGGGTAGACTTCATCCAATGGGAATGAAGAATACGAACTGGCCAGGCGATTATCAGAGTTTCTTTTTTGTAAAAATGCCAGTAATTCAGTAGACAATTTTTCTCCTGACTCCTGAGCATTCAACTTAGCCTGCTTCCAAACCTTATCAACATCCTTATACATTACATCGGCGGCCGCTTCAATAGATATAGCGTATTTGTTGGAGTACCGTCTAATCTTTGTCTTGATATTTTTAAATTCTTCTTCAACCTGACTTATTGCCTCTTTTAAATTTATGTTATCTCCTTTTGCCAACATTCTAGAGAACTTCCGTATACGTCTACCTTCATCTTCACGTCGTTTTGCATCCAAAACCAATTGATAGTTATTTGATGCCTTACCAATAGGTAATGTAGGATTACATAAATCTTTCATGGTCATTTTGTTGAAATCGAGCTGAACTCCATCAAGAAAGTTCGTTTTGTCATTCATAAACTTTTTGGGGATTTGACTAACAGAACTTATATGAAAATTGACTTTTTCAGGTGCTAGGTCCAATTTATTTGACTCTCCATCAAGGTCGTCATCACTCACCTCCTCTAAGTCACCTGTTCTAAATTTTTTTAGCTTGTTATCTGATGGGTCGATGGCAAATACTATATACTTCTTGTCAGCGTATAACTCATCCCTGTTTACCAATGACTCGGGATCAGGTGTGTTATCTACAAATAATGTAGTGGTTTCGGGCTCTTTTTCTTGTTCTTCCTCTTGCTCTTCCTCGATTTGATTTGATTCCGGAGGACGAATGATGGTCTCTGCTCTTTCATCGATTGAAACTCTCTTGTTGGGCCGTATTATAGATGAACTCCTTCTTTTTCCTTTATTGGATGGAGGAATTTCAATAGGAACTGGGATTCCTTCACTTACGGATCCACGACCTGGAAATGGTATCAAATTTGATACAGATGGCTTTCTTATGGAGATACCAGATAACCGCCTTTGTGCAAAAGATGATTTCCTCCTTCTTTTATCTGGTGCAGGCGTCTTAAAAATATCATTATCACCATAATCGACTTCCTCCTCTTCTATCGCCAGAGTGGATTTAGGAGCTTGTACAGACACATCTTTGGGTCCAATATCTTCCTCTCCTGTAATTCTTTTGTCTGCCTTGTTATTATAGAACGATACAACACTTGGTTGTTGAGTAGGTTGGGGCGTCAAGGGGGATCCACTAACCTCCTCATCTTGAGTTTCTTGGGCGGTTTTATTTGGTTCTTGATTCTCTTGGCTGGGCTGGGGAGTCAACGAGTCTTTGTCAATGGTTCTACGCCTTACATTCTTCCGTAACTTGGGCGTAAATTGTGTTTGCCCTTTCTTAACAATACTACTCATTTGTTATGTTTATGAAATTCGCACAATTGCAAAAATCACGATGAGACACTAATATCAGTATTTATGCGGAGGTTTAGGAAGATGGAACAAAATACGTAGAATTGAGCTGGGAGAAAAAACAAAAAACACATGATAGATCGAATCACTATTAATTGGAGTTGTAGATATGTAAGATGACTATGAACAATATTAAGGAATTAAACTATTTAAACAATTTTTTGATTCTTTCGGTGACGGTTTTAGGAGCTTCGATATCAGCTTCTTTATTTGGATCAGTTGGATCTCTACCGTTTTGACCTTCAATGGCATTTTGGGTATCACCCAAGTAATAGTTAGTTTGGAAGAAACCAGCAAATAATGAAATAAATTCTAAAGCAGCAGGAATAATCAATAAATAATACATGGTGTACTTGTATGCTTTCATAGCCCCCTGTCTGACTTCATTATCATATGGATAAGCAGTAATACTGGTTGAGGATTGGAGTAAAGCGAGTTGTTCAGTTGAACTTAATCCATCAGGTAAGAATTTGTTCATGTAACCTGGTAATTTAGCATTCCAAATCACACCAGAAACAGTGGATCCAACAGCAGCACCAATACTTGACCATAAACTCAATAAAGAAATAACTAAAGAAACATCTTGATGAGGAACAGAAGCTTGAGAAGAAGTTTGAGTACCAATAACAGTGAATGAACCTCCCATACCAACAAGGATTTGGGCCATAATGAAAGTTCCTAAGTTTGCAAACTTATCTTGAGGTCTAATATCAATACCATAACCAATAATCTTCAAACATAAACCAGAAATTTGCAAGTATTTATATCTGTGGGTAACTCTACAAATAATACCGGCTACCAAACCAAAGAAACACAATGACATGGTCAAAGTATTATTGAAATAATTGTAATGAGCTAAAGACCAATCTTTAACCACATAAAGAACCGTTGATAAATAAGTAGCTCTAATATAACCGGCAAACATATAAGTGAAATCCATAATTACACAAGTGATGAAAGTTTTATTTTTGAAGATTCTCTTTGGCATAGATGGGAAAGGAGCCCATCTGGTTTCATAAACAGCGTAAAAGATTAACAAAACACCTCCAACTGCAATCATAGCAATCATACTTGGATTTTTCCATCCATCTTTTGCAGTTCCTGCTAAAGAGAAAGGTAATAATAATAAAGCCCAACCAAAACCCATAACGATTAAACCAAATGCATCAATTTCAATAGCAGAATCATAAATTACTCTTCCAATTGATTTACCACTTGAAGGATGTTTTGGAACAAGTTTTTGAGCTTTATGTTCATAATAAGCTAAAATTGCAACAGTTGGAATAACAGTTGCAGGCATAATAATGGTAAACATACCATAACCCCATCTCCAGTTATTGGAAACAACTGCATCAGCAATTTGGGAAGTAAACCAAACATTAATAAGGTAAGGAGTTGATAAAACACCTTGAACAAAACCTCTCCATTTTAAAGAAGTTAAATCGGCAACCACGACTGAAGTTAAGAAAGACACCCCAGTTTCACCAATTTCCATAAACACTTGGGCAACAGTAAAAGTAGTCATATTATTTGAAGCAGCAGCCATAATTGCCCCAATACAAAAGAGAACTAATGAAACAAGGTAACATAAAGGTCTTGAAGTAATATCTGAAAGTTTTGCAATAAAAGGAGTAAGAACAGAACCAATAATTGAAGTTGCAATATTAACAGTAGAAATCATAGCAGTTCTATCAAAAAGACCTGCGGCAATAGTTTCATAAGTATAAGTGGTTGAAGAATAAAATGCAAAAACCCAAGAGATAATTAATAAACAAGTACAAAACATAAAAGTAACGGTTGTACCATATTTATCATCATTCATCAAAATTTTAACATTTTCAATTCTTCTAACACCTCTAGTTTTAACATATTCAGTCTTTGTATGAGAAGTAACTAAATGAATTTCATTATTTTCTAAATCTGATCCATTTTTATCCAAGTCTGAACCATTTTTTTCAATATCTGAAACATTTTTTTCCATACTGGGTACAGGTGAAATAACTGGTTCGGATGCCATTTTTTTGCTGCAATATTGTGGGAATTGATGGATATTTAAGAATTCCTAATTAAGGCGTTGAAATGTTAATGCCTCATGTACATATTAGGCAGACTGCATAAATTTTTATCAGATTCATCTACGGTAAAAATGTGCCCAGAAATCCGAGGAGATGCCAAATTATAATAATTTGGTCTTAATTAGAAGGTATAGAGCTTGTGGCGGTTTGTCGAGATTTTAATTTGATATTAAATTCTATAAACTAATTATTCACTAAGGTTAATTCATCCCAACGGTGTGCCTGCACGCAGGTTGACAAGCACTTTACGGCAGTTAAGAACTTCACGGTGTAAGTGTAATTTTCTCCGGATGGGGATCTACGATTTTTTTTCGTAGTATTGGCTACTTTCAGATGATACGGCACCAGGGCATCCTTTACCCACAGATTTTTCACTAGGAATTTTTCAAATGGGGAAGTGAATTCCGCTTGAATATTTCAAGTAGTTTTGGGCTTAATTCCGGCATAAAAGTGTGGATATACGGGTCCGTTACACTTCCCGTGTAAATGAATCGTTTCCTACTGGCTGCTGGTTAATTCCCGGGGTTGCCTGATTGTCGGTTATGATTTTCAAACTGCATCGGGAATTTACGATTAATAAAAATTTCTAATTGTGTCAACGTGAAATTATTTGATTTGGATTTGTTAATGTAACATTGTTTCCCAAGTAATTGTGACATTGAAGGTTACTCCAGTGGGAACTTTTGTATTCAATTAATTCGTAAATTTAAGCCAATGGTAGGTAGTATACCGCAGTTAATGCTTGTAGGGTTAAACACACCGCCTTCAGCCTTGCATGGTTAGTTTCTGTCATATTCCCGAAATAATAATTTAATTGGGCGGATGCATCTAGAAACTGTCTAATTACCGGACCAGTGGGATGTTCTTTGGTCTGTATATTGGATTTTAGCTGACCAAAATTTTACACAGAATGCTTTTAGTAACTCTACAAAACCTGGTGTTTCGTAGCACTTCATAAGCAAGTAGTGGGATCTGATTGGGCCAGACTCTTGGCATTTAAAGGTATTAGCTTTGCACAATTTCTATGGAGAGTTCACGTATTCTTCTGAGCATTACTACCAAGAATTCTTACGTCACCCTACCAACGTGTATCCAATTGTCCCTAAAAGTTACGAACAGGAGGTATAATACAGGAGGCATTGTGTTCTATTAACGGGCCTATAGTAGGAAGGGGGTGAAGTAGCCTGAGTGGTTTTCGTCTTTTAGCTATGGATCAAATGTTTTTGGTCTGGAATTATGACACATATCATGAAAGATACGAATGTCATGAACGTCACGACTGAGCTATAAATAAGCAGGGATACAGAAATGCTAGTGGTCTATTTGAACTTCTGTTGAAACCGTTTTCCGTCTGTCCTACTGTCTTTTCTGTTCTTAGTAAATTTTGCAACCCATTGAAAACTTTTACACAACGCCAAAACAAACGGATTTCACATTCCCACAATCTCCAGTGCTCCCTCAAAATCACAATTCCCATTATAACGTCCAATTACTCCCTCTGGCCAGCAAACCTCTAGTAAAACTGTTCTAAAGTATTGATTGTTTCACGCACGACTCTTCTTTATCTGATCGCAGGTTTGTAGTGAAAATTGTATATGAGTGCAAATTTATTCAATACTTGGAATACCTGGACTGATAATTGGGTTTTACAAGTTTCGGTATCAGGAACAAACTTTGTCACATCCAATTCCAATGGGAAGCTCGGACTTTATGATCTTAATAAGCAAAATGATCCCATAAGTCTATTAGACGCTCACGAATCTTCAATAAATAGAATGAAATGGCAAGATAATTTAATATATTCTTGTGCAACAGATGGAATTAAGGTATGGGATGTGCGATCCAATGCACTTGTACACCAACTACAAAGCTCCAATTCCAATTTCCTTTCTTTAGATGTCCAGGGTGATAGAATAGCTGGTGGAACTGAGCTCATCGGAAGTGATGCAGAGCTTCATATATGGGATCTTAAAAATCCTTCTGAACCTGTTAAATCGTTTGTTGACTCCCACCATGATGACATAACCGACATAAAGTTCCACCCCAACTACTCAAAGTATCTTATGTCGGGATCCACCGATGGGTATGTGAATATCTATGATTTGACAGAAGAAGATGAAGACGATTCTTTACATCAAGTTATTAATTATTCTTCGGTCCACTCGTGTCATTTCATCACCGACAACAGAATATCTATCCTTTCACATATGGAAACCCTTAGTTTCAACCAACTCAATAATACTAATTATGAAGTTTGGGAAGAACCAGTGCCAAAGGATTTGGGTGATTTGAGAAGTATGTGGTCATGTGAATATATTGTTGACTTAAACCCATCGGGGTACATTGTTTATGGATCCAATTCTGAGGGTTCCATGGGTTTAAGGCCATTCAATCCAATATCTGAAGTGTTTGGCGATGCTATACTGTTTCCTCGTGCTCATGGGGAAGAAGTCGTAAGGGACTTACAAGTATTCGGTAATAAAGCCCTTAGTTGTGGAGAGGATGGAATGATTAAGCTTTGGGAGCTCCCAGGACAACTAGAAACGTATTCTTTGGCGACTTCAGGAACTGAAAACTCCCACAAAGACAAGAAACATAAGGACAAGAGTAAGAAAGATAAAAAGGACAAGAAAGACAAGAAGCACAAGAAGGACAAAAAGGAAAAGAAAAAAGATATTCGTTATAAACCATACTAGAATAGAGGACCTTTAATATATACTTTTGTCCCGTAACTCTGCTTTAACAATTACCGGTATCATTCCACCTTTTGGAATCGTGAACTTCCGGTGTCCAATCGCCGTCAAGAATGCTCTGATAGTACCTGCATGGCATGTAATACTTACTATTTCGTCGTCTGTATCGAATAATTCTTGTAAGAAGCTGTCGATTCTGAGAAACTGTTGCCAGAGAGTTTCTCTATTTGGCGTGTGTTGATCGTGTAAGACATCTTCTTCGGGAAATCCTTCTTCAAATGCCAACAGAGGATACTTCTGGCTGATTTGAGACTTTAAAAGCCTTTTATGACATAGATTATTACCAATTGTTTCTCTCAACTTATCCACCACCACAGGCTGAGGTATTTGTATGCCTTCCCACTCCACCAACATTGTCAGAATTGACCGGCTTAGAGGTGAAACATAGAACTTATCAGGTACCGGCATACCTTTAGACACCTGTTGACGAATAAACCGGGAATTTTCTTGGGCCTGGAGTACACCAAGATCCGTTAATTCGGGATCAGGCCCCCACACAATCTCACCATCAGTACCTAAAAACCGATACTTATTAACCCATTGATCTCCCGGATACTTGGCTGAGGCAACATTATGGTATCCCTCTCCATGTCTCCCGAGTATCAATAGCTTATACTTGGTGTTGCTCCCACTGGCCCCCATTCCATCTTCCCCTCCTCTGGTTCTGTACTGTTTCAACGCTTCCACCGTTTCGGCCCACGAGTACACCAATCCAAAATCCTCCGCCGTATAGTTAAACTTCATGTCGTCAGTAACGCCCCATGCTTGTTTAAATGCCTCTATCTCGTGTCCAAATACATATTTAACGTCTCCAATCTGGACCTTATATATCTCATCCTGCTCAGGAAATCCATGGGCATCGTGATGGTCCCTTAAATCCGGTACCATCAAGCTTGAACCACCTTCGAATCCTTCCAGGCGCCTCCCACCTTCCCCAGAACCTTCTGGAACCTGTTTATGCCCTTCCAAATGTGGTTCCATCTCCCGCTTATCGTATCTGGCAAATACACGAGCCGCGATGTCGAAAATCGACAACATGCCAGACACAGAAATAGAAGCTACGTCAAATACCGTACCCATGGAAGACATAAAAACGGAGGAAATAAGCGCCGAAGTCAAGCCGGAGGTTTCTGAAGCTGAAGTGAACAATTCTGTAGCTCCAGAAATTGAACCAGAGGTCAATCCGGTGAAAACAGAGCCATCTCCAGATAAATCCGAACTGGAACAAGAACCGCCAACAAAGAAGCCCAAGCTTGAAAATGGAGGTAAGATGTTGATTGTGGCCAATACAGAGCCTCAGTTGTTCTACACTCCTTTGAAAACAGGACTTGTTTATGACGTTCGGATGAGATATCACGCAAAGATTTTTACTTCCTACTTTGAATATATTGACCCACACCCAGAAGATCCAAGGAGAATCTATAGAATCTATAAAAAACTTGCGGAATCGGGTTTAATTCAAGATCCTTCATTGTCTGGAGCTGATAACTTGGGTCCTTTAATGCAAAAAATTCCAATCAGAGAAGCCACCAAAGAGGAAATTCTTTTAGTTCACTCAGAAGACCACTTAAAATATATTGCTTCAACCGAAACCATGTCGAGACAAAAGCTTTTGGAGGAAACAGAAGCAGGAGATTCCATTTATCTTAACAATGATACTTTTTTGTCGGCCAAATTATCTTGTGGAGGTAGCATTGAAGCTTGTAAGGCTGTTATTGAAGGAAGAGTGAAAAATTCATTGGCAATTGTAAGACCGCCAGGACATCATGCTGAACCTGAAACTCCAGGTGGATTTTGCTTGTTCAGTAACGTGGCTGTGGCTGCCAAGTCCATGCTTAAGTTGTTCCCGGAGTCTGTACGTAAAATTGTCATCATTGATTGGGATATCCATCACGGTAATGGTACTCAAAAAGCCTTTTATAATGACCCCAGAGTGCTTTATATTAGTTTACATAGGTACGAAAATGGGAAGTTCTATCCGGGTACCAAAGCTGGGAGCCACAAGATGTGTGGAGAAGAAGAAGGAGAAGGATTCAATATTAATATACCTTGGAGAGCTCCTGGTACTAGAGATGGTGATTATGTATACGCTTTCAACAAAATTATTATTCCTGTTATATCAGAATTTGACCCTGATTTGATTATTGTCAGTTCTGGTTTCGATGCAGCTGACGGAGATATAGTTGGTGGATGTCATGTTACGCCTGCCGGTTATGGATATATGACTCACATGTTAAAAGGTTTAGCAAGAGGTAAAATGTCTGTTATATTGGAAGGAGGTTATAATCTTGATTCTATTTCCAAATCTGCTCTTGCAGTCGCCAAAGTTTTAATAGGAGAACCACCAGAATCAACAATAAAATCACAACCCTTTTTGGATACTATAGAAGTTGTGGATGAAGTTATCAAGACACACTCCAAATATTGGTCTTGTTTGAAACCTGGTAATCCTACTAAAGCCTTTGAGGATGTCTATGAACTTCCAGAAGATACAAACGGATACAAGTTGTCAAACATTAATGACCCAATACGAAACCAACAGGCTAACGATTTGTTCAATGCGTACAATTTTATTAATCTTCCAATCATTTCCAGTGACTCAGACAAATTCAATCCATTCACAATTGATTTACCCCCTAAGTTGGACGATTTGATTATGGCTAGTCAAGACATCTATGAATGTCCTGTAATTGTGGTAACAATTCACGATCCAGCAGATATTTGGGCTAACATCAATCCTGTGAATGGAAATATCGAAGGTAATTCTTCGGTGATATTGGAACATCCTTTAATTCAAATTATAGAAAAGATAAAATTAGAACAAGACCAAGAAGATCCAAAAAGAATTGGATATATTGATATCAACATCCCATCATTTACACTTCCAATCTCCAAAAATGGGACGTTGTCTCTTAACAACCAATCAACTGCTCCCGTTGGATCGTACAATCCAAGTATATTCAGCCAAGAGGTACTTCTTTACGTATGGGATAATTACCTCCAATATTTTTCAAGTTTAAGCAAGTTGGTCTTTGTAGGATTTGGTGATGCTTACCAGTCCATTGTACATTTATATGCCAAAAGATCAAGTCAAGAAATAAAGGAGGTTGTTAAAGGAACAGTGTGTTTTGTGAACAGATCCAATCTCAAACCACTCATTCCTGTAATGGATGAGTCGATGGTAGATTGGTTCTATTCTAACTCTGTTATTTTTACCAGTTGTTTGAATCCATGCTGGACTGGTAATATTTCCAGTGGTTCATTGGCGGATAGAAATGGGTCTTTGGTCACAAGCTCCGACTCTAATGGAGAAATTAAAAGGCCCAGGAGAAAGTTTGGTAGAGTAATAAGATCCAATGTTGATGGACTTTGGGATGTCATTAGTGAAAGATTTGATGAAGGTATTGATTTTATATTGGACTCTATTGAAGATTATGATGAAAGTAGTAATTAGTATTATACGTAACTAGGAAATCTTTTGGCAAATTGTCTCTCTAAGTCATCAATGTCTGTAATGGATATTTCACTAGAATCACTGAGTCTTCTTTCTTTGGTGTTATCCGTTTCAGGAGTTCGAAGATATACCGGCTTTTTAGGTTTGGGTGGTGCCTTCTTAGTAGGCTTAGCAGGTTTTGATTCGGGTCCCGAAGTTTTGCTTGGAAATTTACTCGTGCTAGACTTAATGATGTTCTGAGGTAATGCAACTGGCTTTGTACTTTTCCCAGAATATGAAGGTCCTGGTTTATTGGTGGTAGATTTTATTCCTGGTGGAGTAAGAGACCTAGCTCTAGAACTTAAGCTGTCGGGAACTTTGGGAGGTTTCAATCTGCTCTTATAAGAAGGCTCATTAATGGCATTTATATCATCACTGTCACTTTCGTCAGCTGTGAACCTGCCATATCCTTGTGCCGTTCGTTTGATGCTATCTTCGTCATTGTTATTCAAATATTGTGCCATTCTCTTTTGAATTGATAATTTCTTGGGCTTGGCGTCTTCTTTTTCTTCGTGACCACTGATCTTTCTTGAGCCCGTTAGTATCTGTTTAATAGACGAAATACTAGATCTCTTTGGGTTATAGTTCTGGTTTCCAGTACTGTGAGTTGAGCTATTACCCGTGCTTATTTTCCTTAAACCATTCTTGAGTGAGTTCTTGAAACTACCACCAGTATTTTGATTAGATCCAAGTCCCTTCTCTTCTTCCATATCCTTGAGGAAATTAAGAGTACCCTCGTCGTGAGTTTGTGTGATGTTTTCAGAACTTTTGCTGATTTGACTTTGAATGTATGACTTGAGGTTACTACTTGACAGGCTTGTGACAGGCAGTACATCCCTATACATGGAATGAGGACGGGTACCATTATAATGAGATTGAGGTCTTTGTTGAGCTCTTGGAAGCAATTTGCTTTTGTCTATCAGAGCAAAAGGATCCTTGGGGTTTGAGACCTTCCTAATATCAAGATTGGTAGCACTTTTAGAAGCCATGGCATTATTTTCAGGCTTGGTGTAGTGTTGTTTAACCACAGGTCTCTCAATCACCGATGCAGGAATCATGTTTGGAACTTTAATGTTCATCATAGAGCATATTTCTTCTAAAAGTTGTGCCCCATTAGGTCTTCTTCTGGGATCTTCTCTAAGACAACACTTGATAACATTTTTAAGTCTAGGACTGAACATAGAACCGGGAGAATTATGAGGAATCTTCAAAGTATGGGCACAATTGACGATACACGCTTCCAAATCCAGTATGGAAGTGTGGCTGGGCAGTTCAAATGGAGTAGTATAGTAACATAACTTATATAAAAAGCAACCCAAAGCCCAAATGTCCAGTTTATCATCAATTGGGAATCCTTTTGTTAAGTCGATCATTTCAGGAGAACGGTACTGAGGAGTTGTATTTTGCATAATATCTTCTTTCAAAGCCTGTAATTCTTGGCTATTTCTAGGAACAGGGGAATAAGGTACGGAAGAACCAAAATCACACAACTTGTAATTTCTAAACTCATCCAATAACACATTTTCAATTTTTATATCTCGGTGCATCAAAGGTGGTTGGAGGTGATGACACATAGCTACCGCCAACGTTATATCTTTCATGATAACCAATATCTCCGGCTCTGTAAGCTTATTGGTCAATCTCTGATTCATAAAGTCTATAAGTCCGTTATTCGAACAATATTCCATTAGGAGAAACACTTCATATTGTTGATCACCATGGCCATGGCTCGGTCCATTCGTCCCATTGCCACCCAACCTGGACGCATGGGAATCAATATAAGACACAATGGTTGGATTCCCTCTTAATCGTTTCATGGCATCCACTTCTTGTCTTAATAAATTCAATTGCCATTTACTAGGAACCTGAACTCTCTTCAAACATGCTACATTTGATCCCTTAAATGGTGGATCTATCGTACACGTATACACATGGGCAAACCCACCTTGAGAAATGTACTTAGTAACCGATACTTGATGAGATCCAACCGTTAATTTGGTCCCCGGAGAGTACGAATTAGGTGGTACGTTGGTCATGTTGGGGTGGAAATCAGTCGCTGCGGATAGCGCGACATTACTTGGGTTAAAAATATTCACGACATCCATGAAGGTATATTTTGAAGCCGAAAAGTACCTTAAATCGAAGGATAAGGGGAGCTTACAGAGTCGAATATTCAATGATAAAAGTCTTAAGAATTCTCCCAAGCATGTTTTTGCGTTGGTGATTTCCACCCTCAAGTATAAAGACTATATTGTTAAGGTCATCAAGGCATCGAAGATCAAAGATAGTCCTGGGATCAAAAAACTTCGGGTTTCGGATGAAATGTTATGGCTATTGACCCATGATTTGTTATTTCAGTCCAAAGGAAGGATTCAGTCGGGTAAACACCCCATAAAAGATGCTTTTTTAATGAACAAGACGAGGCTAAATTCTGAGCTTATTAAATTGAAATTGAAGTATAAAATCAAATCGGTAGATGAATTCCCAGATTTAAAGGGACAGGATGATAGAACCCCTATAAGGTGGTTCAGGGTTAACCAAATTAAGATCTCCACGGACACCTTTTTCAAGAAATATGATTTTTTTATGAATTTGCAGCCAGTCAGTGAGCTTAACCAGATCACCAAGCCAGGTTTAATATACCAAGATGACTATATTCCCAATTTATATGGTGTGCACATTCAGGAACTCATTATGAAAACAGACGCATATAATAAAGGAGAGATTATCATACAAGATAGAGCATCATGCTTTCCAGCACATATTTTATTTAATGATCCCCAATTTATTCCAACTGAGGTTATTGACTCCTGTGCCGCTCCAGGAAACAAAACCACTCATATTGCATCCTACTTAAGCTCCAATGATACCTCTGTTGTGTATGCATTTGAAAGGGACACTAAGAGAGTCGAAATCTTAAAGAAAATGTGTAAAACAGCCTGTGATTCTGATTTAATCCAAATCACTCATGCCGATTTCACCACCATAAAACCAAACGATTTCCGCAAAGTAGAGGGATTGGTGGTTGATCCCTCTTGTAGTGGGTCAGGAATTTTTGGAAGGGCCATCGAAGATTCCTTAGAGCAACAACAGGAAGATGTTAACGCTGAAAGATTGAGTAAACTCTCAAGATTCCAATTTAGTATTATGAAACACGCTTTGAAGTTCCCAAATGCATCCAAAGTAGTCTACTCCACTTGTTCTATCCACGCAGAAGAGAACGAAAGAGTAGTTGTAGACTTGCTTCTAGATGAGGAAATCAAATCCTTAGGTTGGGAATTAGCACCAAGAGATATTGTTATATCTGAATGGCCTAGAAGAGGTTGGCCTGAAGAATTTACTGCATTACAGACAAAGGAAAGGAGTATAGAAAGCTTAGCTGGTGGGTGTGTAAGAGCAATTGCCAAAGAAGATGGAGGAATCGGCTTTTTTGCTGCTTGTTTTATCAGAAATAGAGACAGTACCAAAGAATCCGAATCAGGTGAAGACAGTGATGATGAAGAATTTACAGGATTTAGTCCTTAACTATTTAGAAACTATTTAGAAACGTCTAATAATATCGTCAATGACTTGTTGAGTTGTAGAATCACCACCTAAATCTGGAGTTTTAATCTTGTCTTCAGCCAAATTAGCATCAACAGCTTGGTAGATCAAAGCAGCAGGTTCAGAGTAACCCATGAATTCCAACATCAAAGCAGTGGATCTAATAGTAGCAATTGGATTGGAAATACCTTTACCTTCAATGTCTGGAGCAGAACCGTGACATGGTTCTCCAATAGCAAAATTTTCACCCACATTGGCAGAAGGAACAACACCCAAAGAACCAACTAAAGCAGCAGCACCATCAGATAAGATGTCACCATATAAGTTTGGAGCAACGACAACATCAAAGATTTCTGGTTCTCTGAACATACGGTAAACCATGGAGTCAACAATTTGTTCTTTATATTCAACTGAATCATATAATCCACGGTTAGCATCATAAACCAGTTTACAAATTTCACGGAATAAACCATCTGATTGAGATAAAACATTGGATTTGTGAGTAACAGTGACCGATGGTTTGGTGTGTAAGGAGAAAGTTGAAGAATGATCTCTAATAGCTTGTCTTTGTAAAGCAATATCATAAGCCATCTTAGAAATTCTGGTGGTAGCAGTTTCAGTGATTCTCTTAATAGCTTCAGCAACTCTGGTACCATCTTCTTTCTTATAGGTTTTCTCTTCTTTGATGTATAAATCTTCGGTGTTTTCTCTAACAATAACCATATCAACTGGTCTACCAATTCCCTCGACACTTTTAACTGGACGAACATTAGCATAAAGACCCAATTTCTTTCTTAAAGCAAC
Source organism: Yamadazyma insectorum (assembly GCA_030574895.1). Classification (NCBI taxonomy): domain Eukaryota; kingdom Fungi; phylum Ascomycota; class Pichiomycetes; order Serinales; family Debaryomycetaceae; genus Yamadazyma; species Yamadazyma insectorum. The sequence continues at coordinate 42,685 of JAJMFT010000019.1, read as the reverse complement.
AATTGGAGAAGAATATCCTTCAACTTTAACAGAAGGAGAAGAAACAGCACCGAACAATGCCCCATCACATTCTTCCTTTAATACTTTAACAGTTTCGTCTGGTAAAGCAGTACCAGTTTTTTGAAATAATTCATACCCGGCATCCAAGTTGACAAAGTCAAATTTCAAGTCGAATTTGGAAGGTAAACTTTCCAACACAGCTTTACCAGCTGGAATCACTTCTCTACCAATTCCATCACCTGGGATCAATCCAATTTTAAGGGTTTTCAATGACACTGGAGAAGTTGAAAATTTACGAATGGTTTGGCCTAACATGTTTGATAAATTTTCAGCCGATTGCGGAATCACTTGAGTCATAACGCCTGGTAAGCCCACGTAGGCCGGCGGTGGGACGACTGGCGCTGTGGTGGGACCACTGACATGATGACATTACATTGACCAGTGGTGACAGGACCTGATTGGTAAATAGTGTTACTATTATTCATTACTATATACAAGCTATTCCCCTTTAACAATACCAACTTTAGCAGGTCTCAACACTCTAGAATTCAATGAATAACCTGGTTGTTGGACGTGGAAGACCGTACCTGGTTCTTTATCTGGTTGAGGGATTTCAAAAGCCGCTTCATGGGTGTTTGGGTCAAATGGTTGGCCCATTGGATCGATTTTTTCAATACCATGGTTGGTAAGAGTTTTCTCAAATACTGATCTGGTCATTTCAACTCCTTCGTATAAGTTCTTCACTTCAGCGTTAGTCTTTAAAGTATCTTCTTTAACTGCATCTAATGCTAAACCAAAGTTATCTAAGGAAACAATCAAATCTTTAGCGAATTTTTGTAAGGCAAAATCTTTAGCCTTTTGAACCTCTTTTTTGGTGGATTCTTGAAGATTTCTGAAATCTGCAACTGCTCTGGCGTAATGTCCTTTCATATCTGCTAATTGCTTATCTTTTTCAGCTAATTTAGTCTTTAATTCAACAAGAACTGGGTCTTCTGCTGGTTCAGACTCGGTGGCTTCGGACTTGGCTTCTTGAGCTGGCTCTTTTTCCTCTGGTTTTGGGGTCGAGGAATTGAAACGAACACCCATGGCTTTATATTGGTATGCTACCATTGGTCTGACACCATGGTAACTGATATTAGGTTTTATGGAAACCGTATTTAATCTTAAACTACGACCAAATCTGTTCATTCTGGATAAATTTTCGTTTGTCGCTGATGCTCATAAAAAATTTCGGGTCGTGCGCGGGGCCAACAATTGCAGCCATTTACTAGAGTGGTTTGGTACACATAAAATTTGTATTAAATAACCGTCGGTCTTTGCCGTCTTTATACACATTATGGCTATAAATCATACATTTACCATGAGCTGGGGCCAAAGGTTTCACCTGGAGCCAAAGGCTTTCTGACAGCAGTTCCTAAAGTATCAGGAGTATTAATAACAGTAGTTCCCCACCAATCTGGCATAACTGAATTAGTTAAATTAAGGGTTAAGAAAATGATCAAAAGGGACCAAGCTAAACCTAAATCTAACGCAGCAGATAAGGAATAGTTATATTTACTCCACCAGTGGAACCATTTTCTCTTAATAAAGTATCCAAATAAGATACCAACACCACAATAAGTAGAATAGTTATATGGAGTTGCTGGAGGAATGTAACCAGTACCAGAGAAGAAAACTGGCCAATTCAACCATCTAATTGGACTATTTGGCCATTTCTTTAAGATTAACCAACTTATAACTGGAAGAGCGGCACCAATAATGAAGAAGAATAATAATCCATAGTAAATTTGTCCATGACTGAATTGTCTTGCTGGTCCAATAGCTCCCCAAATAATAGAAGCATTGAAGAAAACTCTACCGTTTGGACAAGTGTAACCAGAAGTGTTATCAGCTTCACATAAATTATCAATTGCACCATAAGCCCATCTTAAAGTAGCAATTTGAACTAAAGCACCCCACATAACACCAAAGAATTGAACTGAAAACACTAATCTTGGAGCCAATTTCATATAGTGACCCAATTTCATGTCTTGAGCAAAAGTAACGGCTTGGTTATTGGTGATATAACCAAATGTTTTGAAAAACATCATAGCTAATGGCTTACCTGGAACCATATAACCAATGATAAATTCAGTTACAACATTAAGACCAACAGCAATGTTAGTCAAAGCAAAAATAATACCAACTGGTAATAAGAATAACATAGCAATTAAGATGGCAATGACCAAAGCATAAACTGGCATTTCAGTATTCCAAGCTCTGATGGTAACAATAGATAAAGCAAAGAAGATAAGGAAAACAATACCAAACCACCAATCTGGGATTTCTTTATAGTTTTTCATTAATCTCATGTGAACATCTGGCTTTTCCTTTTGTTTAATTTGGTTAACAATATCTCTACCGTGGAATAAAGCGGTGTGAACCAATGTAGCCAACATAGAAGCAAAGGATAAACCATATGAAATGGCAAAAGTGGTGGATAAGAATAATGGAGAATATTCTTTATAGTTCTCTGGAATGAAGGTTAAAGTACTCTTGTCAACAATCTTGGTAACATTATAAGAAGCACCAGTATTATCATAAGAAGTTGAAGAAGAAATTGGTAAGTATTGAGCATACCAAGTATTAGTGTAGTATAAAGCTGGGGTAACAATCCAGAAAATCACCACAATGGAGGAGAAAATCGTAAGTAAAGTACCAACTGGAGGAATTAATGGAGATTGGATATAACCAGTTATTTGATTCCAATCAAAAGTAATAGGAATTAATCCTAATCCAGTACTAGTTCCAAAAACTTGGTTAACTACGGTATTGTCGGGGTTAATCCAAGTTGGAAATGCAAAATAAGATAAAGCTGGAAAAATGAAACCTGGAAAGAAGTACCAAACGAATCCACATACACCAACAACACCGAAAAACGCTAATCTACTGATCTTCCAGCCATTAGCTTCGTGATTTTCATTAATGTGCATATTGGTTAAGAAAGTAGCACTAACCAAATTAGAAGGCCAAATCATAGAAGCAGGATGAACCAAAACTCTTCTAGCTAAACCACCTAATGCAAACCCAATACATTGAGTGGACCAAGTAGCTAATAAATCAAAACCCCAACCGAAATCTTGACCATAGAATCTGTTTTGAGCCAATAAAATATCAGTAGCATAAGCAGCACCACCTCCAAAGGAAACATTAGCCATAATAACAATTAAAGTATGTTCCTTAATATTAAAAGGACCAGGGTTTAATGGCATACCGAAAATCTTAACATCAGGTAAAACTTTGTGCCAAATTAAACCAGCAGGCCATGCCAAAATAGAAGTAACAAAAGTAGTAATAGTAACTGAAGGAGCATGTAAAGAGAATAATAAATTAATAGCAGCTCCAATGGTGGATAAAATAAATCCTAAAACCCACATTCTAATGGTATTTTGAGGAATAGTTGGATCATCAGTAGATGGAACTGCAGCTCTAACTTCAGGGTATGGAGAATCATCTTCAACCGTAACCCCTGCATATTCATCCTCAATAATATCTTTAGATAAATGACTGGTAATTGGGTCAAAATCTCTGGATTTTTCTGCTCCTAATTGCATATTTGGACCCGATTCCATGTCGTCCGAAGCATCTTTAGTCTCAGTAATATCTTGTTCTTTAGTACTTAATATAGCCTTGATTTTTTCCATATTTACTAAAACTTTTGCACGTTTTTTTGGAAATATATCTTCTTAAATATGGTTTGATGCCGCACGGGCGTAAATGGCTCTGTTATCTTATCACCTTGTTGCCATTTCACTGGAAACCTAAAATTATCACTTCCGGTCTAATTGAAGGGCCGACGTGGGAGTGTGTGCAGGACGTATGGCTCCGTAGGAGCTCAAAACGTAGCGGGATTAAAATTTGATCTTACTTAATCTGATTTATTAACAATAGATGAATCTTAAATTATTTAAATATTATATATATTTCAATTTGACAGGTTTTGGTATAAACAAATCTTGGCTCCAATGTGTCAAAATTATTTTCTTGACAGTGCGTCAGGGCCGCATAGGAAGTCTCGCAGCCGAGCTACTACCGGCCCGAAAGTTAGCCTTTTGACTTAATATTGTGGCATGAATAACCCACTAAATTTGGAGGAATTAACTGTGTAAATCACGGGTAGGAGACGAAAAAATGGAGGTGGTGCCGTACCCTTCCCCCATCATGCGGGCAGACTAGAGGGGTATATGTATGCGAAAAAATTCCGACCAGATGTCTTATAATTTCCATTTCCGGTCTTTTGTAGTGGGTCTCCGATGGGTTAATTCCCCCGGTCAAGTAGTTTCCCACCCCCGGTATGGTACTTGGTACCCCCGGTTTTTAATAACACCGGCACTGGTTTTCCATACTTGCAACTTTTATATTGGTATTATACTTTCTATATAATCTAAACACAGTGAACTTCTCCGTCGTCGTGAGTATGACACTCTGATTTGGCAGTGGACGTTTTTGTGGTTTCAGATGATTGAGTTTTGGTGGGTTCAGCAGACGAAGAAGATTGTTTAGATTCCTTCTTTTCTTCCTTGGGTTTACCAGTGCATCCTTCCCCTGGTACGGCTACATCATAGGCATATACATCCAAGGCATAGTAAATCAAAGTTGAAGAGTTTTTAACGGCTTTTTTGGGGTTAACTTTGGCTAATTCTAATACTTCTTCATATTCATCTGCAAAGTGATCAACTGTTTCTTGACCGACTGGGGTATGGAATACTCTATGTAAAAGATCACTTGCCCAGTAAATGTTAGTCTTAGATCCTGCAACTGTGTAACCTCTGGTACACATTTGACTCAAGTATAATCTGGATTCATATGAAAGATCACAGATAACTGTTTCTGTGGTGGCATTTTCTCCTCTCCAGTGACCTGCCCAACCATCGATATCACAGTTTCCATCTGGGTTATCGCAACGGAAAAGATAACTATCTTCTTTGTGGCCATTTACAATCGAATCGTACCACCCAATAACCGAATTTGTTGAAATGTTTCCAAAATATTTTTGATAGAATTCATCTTCTTGTCCAAACATCAAGGTATGTTGTCTGGCATGTTCAGCAAGAACCTTCAACTCTTGTAAACCTTCGTGTATTTGATTGTATTGAGTATCGTTACAGGATTTATGGATTTTAAACTCAGTATTGAGATCTTCGTTCCAAACACTCGAGGTAGGCTCTGATTTTTCTGACGTACTTGTAGAAGCAGCAGCTGGTGCTCCAGCCGAAACACCCAATAATCCTAAAGCCAAAAGAATAGTTCCAAATTTCATTGTCTGGTAATTACTTTTCCTACAAGAGTAATTCTGGGCCATTTATAGTTTTCGCAGCCAAAGAGTTTTGCAACCAACTAACCTCCAAGGTTAGCAGGATTCCATACAAAATTACCTTAAAAGATGTTCATATTCCCATATAAGACACCAAGAAAACTTTTCAACGGTCTTGGCGCTACTGAATGTTGTTACCATCCAATTAGTTTACTCGTTTCTGACTTGTATAAGCAATAACTTCTAGGGTAATACCAAGCACTTCGAGAAACTCTTGGCATCGTCATCTCATCTCAACTTTGCTGGTGTACAAATACGATGTCCACTGCATTTTGAAGCTATTAACAATGAAGTATTCAACCGTCTTATTCTTGGTGTCTTTCATTCTTAATAACGCTTCAGCAGCTACTCAAAATGTCCAAGATTGTCACTTTCACGGTACAGAATATTATTGTGTAGATGACGAAGGTAATGAAGGATATATAGATCCTTCTCCAACCTCCACAGATGATGCTCCAAAGAGCTTTACTTCCTGTGAGAGCTTAGGGCAAGAAACCTATTGTTTATATGGGGCTATTGAATACGAATTCATCTTGGAAGCAAATGCAGAAGATGCTCATACCACTGAAATTCTGAAAGTCTCCACATCTTCAAGTGAACAGGCTACAGAAACTGAACATGAACATGACCATGAACATGAACATTCGTCAGCAGAATCTGATGCACATGAAACAGAAGCAGCAGATTCTGTTAGTGGATGCCATTTCCACGATACAGAATACTTTTGTTTGGACTCAAAAGGAGTGGAAGGCTCCATGATTCCGTCTCCAACTGAAGAAGAAGCACCGCTGAGTTATACTGGGTGTCATGCCCATGGAACGCTGACCTTCTGTATTGATCAAAACGAAGAGGAAGTACAGTTTATGGTAGCAGAAACCGAATCCCATGCTTCTTCTACCTCTTCATCCTCCAGTGAAGAAATGGACTGTCATTTCCATGCTGGTGTAGAGCATTGTATACCTAAAGGAGGATCTGAAGTGACAAATAATGACACCCAAACTTGTGGCCGAGTGGATAGAGACTACGATATACCCTTAAGAATAGGTTTAATATTCGCCATGTTGGCTGCTAGTGCTATTGGATCTTTTCTTCCTTTATTCTTAACTACAGTATTCAAAATCAATGGTGATAGTACTGTGTTCATGATTGTCAGGCAGTTTGGAGTGGGAGTCATTATATCCACTGTATTTGTTCACTTATTAACCCATTCTCAATTGATGTTTGCCAATGAATGCTTGGGATATCTTAAGTATGAAGCCACTGCCATGTCTATTGCTATGGCAGGATTATTCTTAGCGTTTTTGATAGAGTATATTTCCAAGAGATTACTCACTTCAAGAGCACTTCATGTGGCAGCAGCCGAGTCTAAAGACCCAGAACAGAAACCAAGTGAAGAAACCAGTATAGAATCTGGTCACCACGGTCCAATTATCAATGATAAACTTTCAGTAATCTTATTAGAAGCGGGAATAGTGTTCCATTCCATATTAATTGGTATTACGGTGGTAGTAGCTGCTGGTTCTTATTTTATCACTTTATTCATAGTGGTGATTTTCCACCAAGTATTTGAAGGTCTTGCTCTTGGGTCAAGAATTGCTTCTCTTCCTTCCACAACCCTTGTAGAGAAGATAATAATGGCTTCCATATTTGCCTTAATAACACCAATTGGAATGGCAATCGGAACTGGAGTCATAAACCAGTTTAATGGAAATGATCCTTCAACCATCATTGCTTTGGGAACTTTGGATGCTGTGTCAGCAGGAATCTTACTTTGGGTTGGTGTCATAGAGATGTGGGCCCACGACTGGTTATGGGGGCCTTTAGCTACTGCTTCTTTATTAAAAACTACTGTTAGTATGATTTCACTTATATGTGGATTGGTTCTTATGAGTTTACTAGGTAAATGGGCTTAATAGATTCTTAAATACGAAACATAACACCTCGTAATCTGTTCTACCATCTATGACTTCCGAGGGCTTACTACTTTGTCGTCTGGGCCGCATGTCATGCCGTTCATCTATAGACCGGATTCTTCCCCGTCTCGTAAGCTAAATATAGTGTTCTCCAGCACGTGATCCTTCGTTTCCCTCCGTTCCTGTTTTGTCTGGGCCGTTCTGCTGTGTTCCTGTGACTTTCCTCTCGTATGATACATCACTTTGAACATGCCATTAAACCAACCAACCACAGTTTCCTTCTAAGCCTCTACAAACGGTTGGATTCCATTCGCTGAAACTCCCATTCCTCCCCGGTGTCGTATATGAATGCCGCAAAAACCCCAAATAAATTCCGTAACTACGAGCCACCTACAATATTCGGCACATTTCCTCCTCTTCTTCCAACGGATGGCTCCAAACGCCCAATTAGGCTTCCACCTTCCCCAGAAATAAACTGGTGGGTCCACTCCCCTTCTTGTATGTTCCTGCATATGGAATCATCATCTCGCGATGAGGACTGAAAATTCCCATACTAACCTGATTTATGAGACAAAAAAGAGCCAAATCCTATAAAAAGCAGATCAACATATACATTCACACCTTCAAATTCAGGGAGCCGTTCCAGGTGATATTGGACGATGAAATCGTGGCCACATGTGAGAAATCGTCTTTCAATTTGGTTAAAGGTCTTAAGGCTACTTTACAAGCAGAAGTTAAACCCATGATTACCCAGTGTTGTATGCAAGCATTGTACAAAACCAACGATCAAAAAGCCATAGATTCAGCCAAGACATTTGAGAGACGTAGATGTAATCATCCTCCTTCTGATCCATTACCTCCAATTGACTGTATAAAGTCAATCGTATTACCAAAAAATCAGTTTAAATACGTAATTGCTACTCAAAGAGTTGAGCTAAGAAACCATTTAAGACCCGTTCCCGGAATTCCTTTTATATTCATGAAAAATTCAGTCATGGTTATGGATTCTGTATCTTCTGCTACAACAAGATATGCTAATCAAGTAGAAACACAAAAGTTGACTGGAGGGTTAAATGATGTTAAAGTAGGAATGAAAAGAGACTATGAAGAGGACCCAGAGACACCAGATGAAGTTCCAAAGAAGAAAAAGAAAGGACCCAAAGGACCCAATCCTTTAAGTGTTAAGAAAAAGGACCATGCCACTGAAAATCCCCAACCTAAAGAATCAACTCACGATAAACCCAAGAATAGACGGAAGAGATCCCACAAAAAAAAGAGTGACACTTCAGAGGAACACCCATCCAAAGAAGAAGACTCGTCGTAACGTCAGTCATTATATATATTTAATGATCTTATGCAAAAATAAAATTCTAATGAGATTCCTGTTCCTCTAATTCTAGTTCGTCTAATTCCTCTACCAATGGTTCCTTCTGTTCCTCTTCTGACTCCTCACCCTCTAACACACCGAACGGATTATCTTGGTTTTCTAGCTTTCTAGGTTCAGGTGTCGTGATATTCTTCATTCCCTCTATTTTAATGATTTTTCCGTCTTCAATTAAACTCAACTTACAATCGAAAGCAATGTTCTGTTCTCTGATCAAATTCTTCAAACTTTTACTGAATAGATACAATTTGTTCTCAATCTCCACCGAATTATTCTCTGTTAAAGTTACTGCAATATTTCCCCCTTCTATGCTGATTATCTGAATATTGTTCAACGCATACTTTTCCAAGTATGGACTCAATTTTTCCTGGATTGAATCCTTAGTAACCCCGAAAAATAAGTCCTCAATCAAAACAGAGTTGAAAAGCTGTTCATTTAATAGTCTGGCTGCTTCTTCTTCCTCTAATCTCTTTTTCTCATTGATTTGTTCCACTAAAAGAATCTCTTCTTCGATATACCTTGGTGGTTTAGAAGATTCGCTGGTCTTGAATACAAACACATTTCTCTTGGGCTCGGGATCTTGGCTTTCAGAGTAAAGATTGTATGTTTCAGCTAATTCGTGTATGAATTGACGTTGAGGTTTGATCATAATAGGAAAATGATATGATTTAGCGTCACTATCAAAAAATCCAACCAAGACCTTTTCCATCTTTCTACACCAATTTATTTGTTTTTTGAATGTTTCAAGCACAAACGGAGAATACCAGAGTTTGTCGCTATTAGTTTCTGGTACAGTTGTCTCTGACAGTACGAATATCAGTTTCAACTCGGCATCTCTTTTTATTTGTTCACATACGTCATCACAGTGCAATTTAGATCCAATTATAGAAGCAGATGTCAAAGAAGCATTACATGGTACTTTCTTTTCTATCCTTCCACACTCACAGGTAACATTTACCAACTCAGAGCAAATTTTGGAATCACAATTTGGTGATTTTCCAACCTGATTTATATGGCATTTCATTTTACACTTATGTGGACAGTTGGTTCTAAATTTCCCACAAGGAGACTGACAGGTCTTACTCGTGAGATGATTACCTTCTACACATTCAATCGAACATGTTCTAGCACACTGGTGTCCACAGTCTCTGACTTCCTGACAAATGAAAGAACACTTGGGACTCGAAGCAGAACATAAAATGTTGGGTATATCAGCACGTCCACATTCACAGGTCTTGGTCACCAAAACGGTACACTTAGGACACGAACCTTCATCTTCATGACAAGGGTGAGGTTCAGGTCTATGCCCACAATCTGTTGGACGAATACATTGTTCAGTACACTGAATGGTAGTACCACATCTAACGGGAGCTTGAATAATTGTCTTTCCACAATTACACACCAAGTCATCGTTCGTTGATTCTAGACATGGAGGACAAGCTCCTGCATGACAGAGTCCGTCACAGGAGTGTTTTCCACACGATTTCAACCTAGTACATGTCTTATAACATATGTGAACTGGCTCTCTTGTCATGATGTCATCCAGAACTCCAGATACCAACTTATTTCTTAATGCCTTCTTCATTTGACGTTCCCTAGTCAACGCCACTGGTTCGTAGGCACAGCATGTTGCTTTGTGATAATGTTTTCTACAGTTGAGCAAAGCATCACATTTGTGTTGACACTTAGGAACAAACCCGGTTTGAATTGCCTTACAAGTAACCAAGAATTCATAATTTTGGCATGAACATCTCACCTTCCTCAAGCTGAAACACTCACAGTCACCTGAGTGACATTTCATGGCACAATAGCATCCACAATCAAGTTGCTTTCCACAGATTTGATCACACTCTAATATAGGATCAGTACACTTTTTTCTTGGTCCATCAAAAGTTTTACCACAGTAACACGTTTTCTGATGTTCTGGAGATAACTTACATGGTTGAATGTCACCTAGAACTTGACAGTCTAATATGTCAAAGTGTATACCACAGTCGAAGTACTTTTTTGTCTTCTCTTCACAGTAGGATATACCTATATGATCAGAAGCTTGTTGGAAAAACTTTTCTGAGCACTTAATCTCCAACTGGTTCTTTCCACAATAACACTGGCCCTTAACAGTCTCTTCACAGGAGCCACAAAATCCATCGTGACACACCTTCGTACACTTATGGCCCAAATCACATATAGTAGTGTTGCAAGGATCGTCACACTTCCAGCCCAGTTTATAAGGCGTGATCAAACAAGGAACTTGTTTGGAAAATTTACCACAGTTACACTTTAATGAAGGTCCCATTGCACCACAAACTGGGTGTCCAGCTGGATGACAAACAGATGAACATGAGTGAACACACTCATCATATTTTGCACCACATATATTACCACAGCTGAATGGAATTACCCCAGGTTCAGGATTTTCAACCTTTCCACACCAGCATGTAAATTTCTTGGGGACTTTATCAAAAGAATTGTAGCAATTTGGACATTTCCACTTGCGATCATTGGTTGTTGAAGTACCTCTTTTTGCCCAGTCAGCTATACACTCGAGATCATATACTCGATAGCAGCTGGTACAAGACCAAATTTCTGAATCTTTGTCTATTTCAGAGGTACAAACAAGACACACATATGTGCCATTAAAGATATCGTTCAAAATCGAATCTGACAAAGATGTTGCGAGCTCATCTTCACTCTCTGATTCGGAACTCGATTCCTCTTCCAGTTCACTGGAGATTTCAGTAGAATCGGGAGTTGTATCAGATACATCATTTCCCATTCCTCCTGGATCTGTCAGATCTGGCCCTGAATCTTTCTCTTTATCTATGGTCTTCTCCATTAAAATGATAAAAATCGATGCGCACTAATCATTACTATTTATTACAATACTATACATGCTAAATGAAATCTCGTTACACAATGCTAATTAACCCTTATACTACGTCTCTTAAAGAAATCCATTACTTTCTTGGCAGCACTTATTTCCTTGTTCTTTTTCATTAGGTTGGCGTTAGAATTCTTCCTTCCAGAACTTATTGAAGTTGGAGTATTGGTACCAGTTCCAGAGCTACTTCTAGTACTAGTTCTGGTGTTTGATCTGGTAACTTGTGAAGGTGGGGGCAAAACTTTAGTTTCCTTCTTAGGACTTGAAGATCTGGTGTCAACAGTATAATTGGAGTAAATAGATAACAAACTGAATCTGTTTTTCCGTTTGGTTTCTTTGTCCAATTTCTTCTTTTCTGATGAGCTTGTTGGAACCTTTGTTATTGGATCAGAGGTTAATGAGGTGGAACTACCTTTTTCTGGATCAATCTCGAGATTGTTCATTTTATCCTCAAGGTAAATTAATATGGAGTTCCTATTTTCTGCATTATCTCTCGTCAAAACGCCATTAACGTTAATTGGAGTAACAACAGAATTCCTTCTAGAATTTCCAAGTGTTTCAAGATCAGATCTGGTTGGTGAGTTCTTTGGTGGTGACCCTTTTGGAGGTGATGAACTGGTGGGGAAGAACTGTTGAATTGGAATATTGATTGGGGACGGAGATTTAAATTCTGGTATTGAAAAGGATGAATTGTAAGAACTGTAGGAATTTGATGGATGGTACGATGTTGGCCTTGGTTTCTTTGTTTGGTGGGGCAATTTGCTGGAAGGTTTTCCAGAAATCTGGCTGGCAGGCTTTGTAACAATGGGGATTGGAATTGTAGTATTAGGGGTTTGAGAATCAGATGAGTTATCAATAACAGATAATGGTGGTCTCTTTGGCAGTTCAATAATAGTCGAGATATTATTCGAGGTGTAGTCTTCATTTTCATCAACTGGTGGACTTGAGTATGAAAAGTTGGTAGAAGAACTCGAAGAAGATCTTCCATGTTGTTTCTTGAATGTATTATATGACAATTGAGCAGAATTTGTAGGTTCGTTAATCATGGAGTATCTCTTTGAAGCATTGGGTTTAACAGGAGTGGCAGCAGCTGGTATTGATTTAACTTGTTTATCTTTATAAATCTTATCCCATTCAGGTTGTCTGACACTTAACAAGCTTGCGTATGAAGATAACCAAGGATGATTTCTTATTTCGTTAATATTAATTCTCTTTCTTGGATCAGGTACAATGATTTTTCTCAATAGGTCTCTTGGTAATGGGTTAATATATTCTGGGAATGTCAATGGAGTTTTACAAATATAGTGATAAAGTTTTATAATATCCGAACCATCTTCATTTGAAGGATCATCATCAAAGGGTAAATAACCGGCTAACATGGCGTATAAAATAATTCCCAATGACCAAATATCAACTTTCTTCCCCTGATATGGATTTGGAGTCAATACTAATTCAGGTGCTGCATAACAAGGACTTCCACAACTTGTTTTCATTAAATCATTATTGCTATTCAAATTATAACTATTGACAAATCCAAAATCGGTGATGATTATATTCTTGTTCTTGTCCAAAAGTAAATTTTCTAATTTCAAGTCTCTATGGATCAATCCTTTTGAATGCATGTAATCCACACCACTTACTAACTGGGCAAAGAATTTCTTCGCCATGGGTTCTTTCAAATATTTATGATTAAGGATGTAATCAAACAACTCTCCTCCTGAAGCATATTCCAAAACAATCCCAATATATTTACCACTCTTCATAACTTCAACAAGATTGACGATATTTGGATGGTTTAATAACTTTAATGAATTTATTTCCCGATGAATCTTAATCTCTGATTCAGAATCTTTTAATAATGTATCTCTTTTGATTAATTTAATCGCTACTTGGTTTGGTAATTTCCCATCTTTCCTCCACCCTAACTTAACCTTACCAAATTCTCCTTCTCCTAAAGTTGACCCAAGTATATAGTTACCAAACCGAACTTCTCTGTGAATCTTCTTTACCACATTTGGGTTTAATTTTTCTTCTACTAAGGTCGTAGACATTCTTAATTTATTGACCAAGTATTGTAGAAGGGATAAAGAGATTTCAAATTATGTTGTTTTCGTTTGTAACAATTGACAATTTTGGTTATTTACCAATTGGGCCCCGCACGCCCGGCCCACTACAACACGACGGGGGCTCGCGGCCAGGGGCGCTGGGCTCGGTCCATTCCTGGCGAGGCTCGCCCTGGCCCTCGCTCCGACCAGTGGCCACGTCGCCCACCCAACCTGAACCTTATTCCCCAATTACCCGTTTAAGGTAATTTATTTGCGGCCAGGGACTGGTCACGATAGTAGAACTATTGATGCGTGGCCCGAAGATCATATTACATATCTATTATTTTACCAGATCGGGAATTATCCTATTATGCCTGCACTTTGATTGTTCATGAGATTGTTTAGGAGATAGTGGTACTGATTGTTTTACGTAAGCAAGGATTGGTCTATTGTCTACATAAATATTATTGTAGGCTAAAGTTTCTATGTATGTGAGTTATTGAGAGGATATTATACATCACATTTACACATATTCGTACATATTTAATCAAAAATGTATTTGCTGCTTGTTTATGAGGGTAAAATTGCAAATTTCACTGGTTGACACTAGAACTTCTGGTCACTTATTGTCACCTACTATTAGTTGCTAGCATGTGTTTCAGGTTTTGAACTGTCTACACCAACCTACAACCGATCGTCGATGACCATTAAAAGTGGCATTTACCCCAACATTTTATGTTCCCTGTATATGGAGCTTGAATCCTGGGTTCTATGTAGGGGGCCCTTGCATAACTATTTCATGTGTTATAATTGAAGTATGTGGGGATTTTAGGTGCTTTGGCCTACATCATAGGGCATGTTTAGCCAAGATTTTTTGCGGCATGTTTAACCAAGATGTTCTAGTTACCTGGCCATCTGATTAGATAGTGTTTCAAAATGGTATTGGATTTGGATCTCTTACTTTTCTGGGGCTGGTGTTGTTGTACTTAAGTACTCTTTGGTTTGAATCATGGACTACTTCCCCTGGCCGGTTTGGAGCTGTGACATGGATTGATCTGTCGGAAATTGTAGAGGTTGTTCACAACACTTGGTTTGATAATTGTCTTCACAATCCTCTAGTCGAATTGCCAACCTTAGAGGTTCCAATATTCCAATAAAACAACTGGTAAAATGGCTGCAAAACGGTGTATGTATATTTCTTTTAACATCTATACACCGTATGTTATTCTTTTTTGGGTATCTACTTTACATCCGTCTAATTTTCTCAAGTTGGGGAAATAATTTATTAATAACATCAAGTAATCAGTTTTTCTGATTAACCGACTCTCCAGTAATCTCTTATCGAATTGCTTATCTGATTCACTCCAATCGTTATTGGAAACTAGTGACTCATATAAGATATTGAAGTTTTCGATATCATCAAGATCATCTAATTTTAAAGGAATATGTAATTCTTGAGGGTTGAACAAATAAGGGTAAAAATCTTGATTAATTTCATTCAATCTAAGATCTAAAAACTTAATTGAAGACCTAGTATTCTTGAGTTTATGGACTATATTCTCCACTTTTCTTAACTTGTTTGAAATTAAACTTATCTTCTTCAAGTTCTTGAGATCTTCTAATCCTTGAAGATCCTTTATCTCATTGAAGTTAAGATTCAACTCCGTCAAGTTGGGAAACAATTCAGCGAATCTGGGAGGTAATACCTTCAAGTTCATCGAAATTAGGCTCAATTTATTAACACTAATAAATTGGTCCATAGGACTGATTCTTTCAAATATACCCTCATTACCGGAAAGATCCAATGCTCTTAGTGATTGCAAGTTCTTCGAATTCAACATTTCTTGCATAACATCACGATCTTTCTGACACTTGACTGATAACTCTTCTAAATATCTTAGGTCATTAACAGGTTTGTCTATTTCGTTGCCGTCTAGCCTTAATACTCTCAAGAACGGAAATTTTTCAGTATCTAAACTTTTCAATTGGTTCATCTTGACTAGTAATTTCTTCATGTTGGCATGCTTCACCGAACTATGAATATCAGATAACTGATTCTCGTTCAAGTTCAATACTCTGAGGTTCTTCACCATTTGTAAGTTTTTGACTTTTCTTATCCTATTTTCACTGAGGTTGATATCTTGCAAATTGTCGAAGTTGTATTTGGAAAAATCAATCACACCTGTAAGATTATTACATGATAAATCAAGGTAGACTAAGTTTGTACAGTTTTTTAATCCATCAAGATTCGTCAACTCGTTCCTCGAAATATTCAATCTAGTTAAATGAATATTGAAAGCAAGGTTATGACAATTATTCAACTTATTGTTAAACAAATTCAACTGTTGTAAATTGGTAAATTCTTTAAACGAAGTCAAATTATCAATTCTGTTGTTTCTGAGATTTAAATTAATAAGACTTTGAGGTAATCCACTTAAATATTTGATGTCATTATCGGACAAATTCAATTTGGACAAGTTGGGTAGAAATGTTTTCAAATCCTTCACATTACGAAGCCCCTGGGCCTGAAGCGATAAGTCGCCTATCACGTTCCAATTATGATTTTGGTCTATGAGATTCTCCGTAATAATAGATACCAAGTTTTTCTGTTGTTCACTAAATGACAAATCATTTATCTTAGACACACGGGTAACGTCAAAGTCATTATTTGATGAGTTGCTGTAGCTCTGGCTATTCTGGTACTGGTCCTGGTATGGACTTACATTCACTTGTTCTGAGTGGGGTAAGTGAAATGAAACCTCTTTTTTTGGTTCCTCGTCCACCAAGTCCTCAATATCATCTAAACTATCGCTCAAATATTTTTGGTCCTTCGATACCCATCTGTGATTCACTTCATCGAGCACCATATTATCATAGCTGTTGGGTAATTCAATATTGGGCTTCAAATATCCCCTCTGGGGTGTTGAATTGGAGGATTTGTTATTTTGAAGTCTCAATTGAGAAATCCGCTTCATTTTAAATTCTCTGAAGCTTGCGGTTGGATCTTGGTCTGCAATTTCTGAATACTCTTCTCGTAAGCTTTGCTCATTGATAATCATGTCTGACTCCGTCTCATCATGTTCACTATTGTACATTTCTTGCTCCTCTCTCTTGGTTAACTCATTTCTTAAAAATTCATTCTCCTTTAACAAGAACTTCATTTCACGCTGTATTTCTCTTACGGATCCAAGATCTGCTTCAAGATGTTTAATCCTCTCTTCCATCTGGATTTTGGAGATATCTGTCTCGTCATCAGCAGATGATAATGTTCTTGTTTTTGCTTCACTTATTTGTTCAAATGTGAAAGATTGGTCGAGTTTGTTTGTTTGCTGGGCTTCCTCCCCGTTATTCGTATTTGTAACACTTGAATTGGTAAACGAAGTGTACTCATTGGCATTCTCTTCTTGTGGCTTTATGTCTTGAAATTCAGTAGTATTCTTGCTGAATGTACTTGAGAATGATGAATAACCTTGTTGGGTATCTAACTCATCCAAATCATTAATCTTGTTTACCTTGGGAGTAGACGTTGCTGTAGCTGTGGCTGTTACTGTAGTGTTGTTCAAATTATGGGAGAAATTTTTGGATGCCTTCAAGAAATTACCTCTTTTTTGAATATTATCAAAGATATTGTTGGCTTTTAATTTGAATTTTGATTCGATGTCACTTTCAAAGACCTTTGTTTTTAACTTTGGCATTGGGTTAGATCCGAATTCCATGGACAAGGTATTTTCTTTATTGGACTCCGAATCGAATCCACTAACTTCATGCTCTTCAGTGACTTTCATGCTATCTTTACTCTCGTCGGGGTTATTGGGAGCTTTTGTCTCCAATATCGCTTGCTTTTCTTCGCTGCCTTCTAACAGTTCCTCTTCTGGTCTCTCATCAATCTTATCGTGTTTTACATCATTCAAATTGAATTGAGGAGGAGGTTTGAGGTTATATAATACCTGGTTGAAGAAACCTTTTGTATAAGTATTATAGTCAGGACCAAAAAGCTTCAATGGAGATTCATTATTAGATTTCCCTCCCGTTTCTTGTCGGTTCTCTATTGTATGTGGTTCAGTTTGGTTTTGAATAGACTCCTTTAAACTGGATAACTGTTCTTTCTTCAATTGATCAGGCCTTATGGAATTATACGGAGTGGATAATGTGGAAGACAAAGAATTGGAGTTGAAATGAGACTTCTCATCTTGGGATTTATCTTTATCAAAGATCCAGAGCATCTGCTGGACTTTTGCTTTGTTTTCTTCGTCATATGTTTGTTTGACTTTCTTCCAGGCTGGAGTTCTGTCAATCTTTTGTGAGTTGTGTATGATGCTATTATTTGAAGAAGGAATTTGGAAATTTATCGATGGCTTAGGGTTAAGTCTATCCGAGTCAAAATTGGAATTTTCCCATTTATCAGTGAGGAGTGAAGGCATCCATTCTGGAGTCTTGTCTGTAGACAAATGGGGTCTCCTTATAGTAGAATTTTTCATCTCTTCTATTTCCCATGGTTTATCTTCATCTATCTTTTCAATCTCAGACTCTTTCAGTTCAACCTCTTCCCTCCTTATTCCAAGACCTAAAGAACTCTTAGTTTTAGCGTTAGGATACGATTTGTTCTTGAAAGTGTTTGGAATCGAATGGGCTGGTGAGTTTCCTGGTGAATAACCATAATCTTTAAAATCAGCATTGGGTAGATACTTCACATTTTTATGAAATGCCCTATCTTCATGATCAGATTCATTGATTTTCAAGTCAAGATTGAATTCATTCTCATTTGAATGATCTAAATCTGAAATATCAGTATTATTAATAAAATTCTTAATTCCTTGACTTGTACTGGAGCTACCAGTAACCGGTTTTTTAGCTTCTGGCAGAGAAGTGGCAACAGCGTCAAGTTCGGGCTGAAGGTCAGGTAAGAAATCCAGCGGTTGTGACGGCCTTCTTTTTGGAGAAAACATGGGATTTTGTACTGTCTCCATGAATAATTGATTAACAAGAATTAGATAACGGTTTGTTTATATTTTAATTTTGTGCAATTGATCCAGTGCGAGACACGCCCATCTGGTTTAAGCGAGGTACGCCAGAATATTTCAGGGACATTTGGCACCAGCTGGTGGTGGCGCGGCGGCCCCAGGTCCCTGCAAGTCCCTGGGCTCCGCAGGCAGAAGAGTACCCCGAGCTGTCACATAACAGTGCATGGTCCTACACCCGGAACTAATTACTCAAAATTGTAATTAAATTACCTATCATATTCTCTTAACCAAATTATATAATTCAGTGCCTCCCAATTGCCGTTGGTTCCCCAGCCCCGTCTTATTCGCACTTTGCTGAATCCAACTTTATTAATAAACGAGATAGGTTTAACACAATTGGATAATTGAATTGTTATAGTTGATATTTGTGGTTATATTATCTGTTATTGAATTGGAGTTATTAGTTGTTTGATAGGAGTTTTTGTGTTTATCGTTATTGTATATTGGTTTGATTGAATTTTGTTAAGATGTCTTTTCCAGATAAACCCGAGTATTACGTTGATCCAACTTTAACTACTAGTACCGCTAGTGTTCAACATCAACAAGAACAAGAATTATTGGCAAATTTTGCTATACCTAATCCTCCTGCCACTACCAAAAGTGGTGGTTTAAAAGGTCCTGAAGACGACCAAACCTCAACTACTACCAACAGCGTTTCTCAGGAGTCTTCTAGCTCAGAAGATGGTAACCCTAGAACTTTATGGATGGGGGATATAGACCCATGGTTAGACGAAGAGAGTATCCGTAACTTATGGTACCAATTATTAAATAAGAATGTTAGTGTTAAATTAATTAAACCTAAATTTCTTAAAAATGATATGGGTTTCAATTATAATTATAATTATAATATCTATAATGGTACAACTCATGCAGGTTATTGTTTCATTGAGTTTGAATCTTTCGAAGATGCAAAACAAGCCCTTGCACTCAATGGTAAGTTGCTTCCAGATGTGGCAATTCCATCTCAGAGACAATTCCCAGATAATCCAGATAATCAGAAGAAATATTTTAGATTAAACTGGGCAAGCAGTGCAACCTTATCTGCTCCTGTTCCTCAAAGTCCTGAATACAGTTTGTTTGTTGGAGACTTATCAGCATCTACAACTGAAGCTCATTTGCTAGCATTTTTCCAAAAATCATTCCCAAACAGTGTAAAAACAGTCCGAGTAATGACAGATCCGGTTAATGGGAAGTCAAGATGTTTTGGGTTCGTCAGGTTTACAGATGAGCTGGAAAGAACTCGTGCTTTAAGAGAAATGAATGGAGTTTGGTTTGGTGGAAGGCCTTTAAGAGTTGCGTTGGCTACCCCTAGGTATAGTAATAATTTTAAACGTAATAATAGCTTTATGGGTGATGAAATCAAAACAGATATGATGTTTGGAGGCCCTCCAGTATTGCCCCCTAACTCAATTCCTGGTATGCCTCCTGGTGGGCTACCCCCGGGAAGCTTACCACATGGACTACCACCCATTCCTTCATCTGGTCCACCTTCTGGTGTGATGGCACCTCCCATGTTATCGACTCCCCAGCCTCCTCCACTGTTCGACGGACCACCATCGGCCACTTCCAAAGGAGTTTCAAGCGATTCGGGATCGGATCTTGATCAAAATTACTTTTTAAACGTTTACCCACCTGAGTCTCCATCTACCCCTTCAATAAACTCACCACATAGTCCTATGAATCAATTTGGACAGCCATTCAATGATCCTAATAATACTACTGTGTTTGTTGGAGGTTTGGCATCTGATGTATCAGAACAAACCCTTTTCACCCTTTTTAATCGATTTGGTTTAATACAGCATATCAAAATTCCCCCAGGTAAAAACTGTGGGTTCGTTAAATACACTTCAAGAGAAGAAGCAGAAGAAGCTATAGCTTCTATGCAAGGATATATTATTGGAGGTAACCGGGTTAGATTAAGTTGGGGAAAAGTTAGTGCTAATAATCGGAAATTCCACCAACATCAACACCAAATGGTTCAAGCTGCTCAAATGCAAGCTGCTGCTGCTTTATCAATGGGATTAGATCCAGCAATGGCGGCTGCAGCTGCTCATGCAGCTGCTGTAGGGTATCCACCAATGCCAGGAATGCCAAATATGGAAGCTATTCCTCCAGGACCTCTACCACCTGGGTCAATACACCCTGGAAACATCCACCCAGGTGCTTTACATCCAGGACCAATGCACCCAGGAGCAATGCCTCCAGGAGCAATGCCTCCACCAGGTGCATTACCTCCAGGAGCGATAGTAACAGGAATAATACCCGAAACTCCAGTAGAAGATGATAAACCAGAAGCAGATATAGAAGAGGTCATTCAAGGTATAGAGTCAGTTGAAATAAAAGAAGCTAAATAATGAATAGAGGGATAATTAAGTATATAGTTTGTACCACCAGTACACAAATACTTTTAAGTCTACAATGAATAATTTAAAACACATATAATACTAAACAATAACCATTCCTAACCTATGATCTTTCACCTCTTAATCTTCTAGCTAATTGGATATCTTTCTTTTGAATAGTAACTCTCTTGGCGTGAATAGCACACAAGTTAGTATCTTCGAATAAAGAAACCAAGTAAGCTTCAACAGCTTCTTGTAAAGCACCAATAGCAGAAGATTGGAATCTTAAATCAGATTTAAAGTCTTGGGCGATTTCTCTAACTAATCTTTGGAATGGTAACTTTCTAATTAATAATTCAGTAGATTTTTGGAATCTTCTAATTTCTCTTAAAGCAACAGTACCTGGCTTATATCTGTGAGGTTTTTTAACACCTCCAGAAACTGGAGCAGATTTTCTAGCAGCTTTAGAAGCTAATTGTTTTCTTGGGGCTTTACCACCAGTGGATTTTCTTGCAGTTTGTTTGGTTCTGGCCATTTTAACTAACTGATAAAAAAAATTTTATTGGAAGGCGGATCGCAATTTTATATAAATTACAAGGGGTGTTTTTTGTGGCACTCACGCCATTAAAGGATGACACTTATGAGAAATCCTGCTCGTTGGCCAATCAGAACGCGCGGACGATTAGGGGGTTTTTTTTTGTGTAATTAGCCGGGCATGGGAGGGTATAATGTCGTGGCTGCGATGTCGTATGCGACATTTTACTGAGTACACCTGGGATTTAGTAGATTTAGTGGATTTGGTGGATTTGATAAGCTTGGTGGGCTCGGGGACACAGGGTGGTTAGGGCGATTAGGGCGGTTGGCACTGGTTGAGCTGGTGGCGAACTCCAGAAAATTTTGTCACTTGGCTCCAAACTCAGAGATATTACAGTGTGTAGGCTCTATTTTATGATTCTTAATCCTACGCTCCATATGACTTCCACTTATGAATATTATTGTCCTAAGAATATATATTATTATCATAGAATATAACTCTATCATTACATGCAAACCCCACATCGTTCTCTCCTAACTTCTATACCATAATCTAGTAATAGTTGTCTTCATCATCTTCTTTTGTAATTGAAATACACCGTACATCAAAGCTTCTGCAGTTGGTGGACATCCTGGAACATAAACATCAACAGGGATAAGTCTATCACAACCTCTAACCACAGAATATGAATAATGATAATAACCTCCTCCATTTGCACATGAACCCATAGAAATAACCCATCTTGGATCGGGCATTTGATCATAAACTTGTCTTAAAGCTGGAGCCATTTTATTTGTAACAGTACCGGCAACAATCATAATATCGGACTGTCTTGGAGAAGCTCTGAAAATAATTCCTAATCTATCTTGATCATATCTTGGAGTAGAAACATGCATCATTTCAACAGCACAACATGCTAATCCAAAGGTAACAGGCCAAAATGATGATTTTCTAGCCCAGTTTGCAAAAGTATCTAAAGATGTTAATGCATAATCAATTGGTGCTGCAGCGGTTTTCTGGGACATCAATGGGAATTCGGTTGGTAAAGACTTGGGAATTAAATCTTTAGAACTAATGAATCTTGATCCAATAGGTATCAACCCCATAGAAGGGCGCTTACTAACCGCTAATATGGACTGTTTGGTTAAACTAAACATGTTAATAAATAAAAAGTTTGGTAGTTTTTTTTACTATAGTTTTTGTGAGAATCAGCATTAATTTACCGCAGTTGATTGGGTAAATTTATTGGGTGGGGCACGCAGTGGGATGTATGGAAGTTTGATGTCTGCTGGGTGGCTCTGGAGGTGGCTGACGGAGTACTGGCGGGTGGGAAATGGCGGGGGTATTGTTGTGGGAGGTAGTGGTGGAAGTTCTACGGGTTTTTCTGGTGAATTTGGAGAAAGAGATGGGATATGGTGGATCTCGGAGTAGAGACGGTTTATGGGGTAGTCGAATCGAATCTTTTATTGGGTAATTTAGGGTTTGGTGACCCTTTTTGTGGTGTTATATTCTTTCGGTTACGGAACCGACGGTTTACTTCTATACTACATGCATTTTGGGGATCTGGTCAGCGGTTGAGACCCTGGCCAACCACAGCCAATCACGCTATTGGATCCCATAGTTGTGTGGGATGCCATCGTCGCTTACTGGATCACATCGTCCAAATACTCCTTTATTTTGTTCATCACGTCTTGTTTGATATCTGAGGGTACCATTTCATGAGCTTTGGGCCTAACATTGTTCATCAAATCGTTAAAATTAGAATCTTCATTCTTATCTAACTCACTTAAACACATCTTATTAAGCTTATCATACCATCCCGATTCCATCAACAGAAGTTTCAAGTGCTTATTGATCTTATCATAGTTTCCTGAGGATATTAGATGATCTTGAATCTTGGCCTTAATTTGCTGTAACTCCTGATCTTGTTGAGTCATGATTTTTTCTCGTGTACTTTTGGGAAAATAATTATTCCTTTATTGATTGTTTATACTTGTTAGGTGAATTATCTTATATATTTATCCGTTTACCAACAAATCTGCCCTTGATTTCCAATAACTGAACTTCAATAATGAGAAATTTCGCAATTACTCACAACCTCAGGATGGCATTATCACCATACAAATCCAAGCTTGTTTCGGTCGAGCCATTGACGCAAGGAAAGTGGATCCAAACCCGGAAAATCAACTATGAGGATCCAAAAGGAAACGCTCGAGTGTGGGAGATGGCGGTTCGAACCACCAGAACTGAAACAACCAATATAGATGCAGTTTCTATATTGGCGATATTGAAACACCCAAAGAAGATAGATGAATTGGTTTTGGTTAAACAGTTTAGACCGCCGTGTGGGAGCGTGGTTATTGAGTTACCTGCTGGGCTTATTGATCCGAATGAGTCTATAGAATCCACCGCCTGTAGAGAATTAATTGAAGAGACAGGTTACCACGGGAAATTTATAAACCTGACCATGGATCAGTGTCAATTGTTTAGTGATCCAGGCCTCACCAATGCTAATATGGCACTTGCCACCATGGAAGTGGACATGACGACCCCTGAAAACTCGGATCCAAAACCCCAATTAGAAGATGGGGAATTCATTGAAACATTCTCCTTACCCTTAGCAGGATTATTGGATAAATTGACGTCTATTTGCCAGAATGAAAAGTGTGTCATAGACGCCAAGCTCTATCACTATGCTGTAGGCTTAAAAATGGCTAGTGTCATTCAATAATTGGAATATATATGACATATATTGTCTAATCAAGAAAGACCCAACAAAAGTGCCCCTTATCACAGTCTCTCCTGGCCAATTTGCACCCAAATTTCCACCATAGTAAACGTCCATCCATGGAATGTCTCTGCTTGACACGTCGACTCCTCTTGTACTCAATCACTTCCCCCTTGCCGTTCCTCCCATAGCACCCTATATTCCCTACATTCGCACTCACATGAATTATCATGAATGATATCTGCTCTTTGTGCTTAGGAGACGAAACCGAAGTTCCTCCTTTTGGAACTTTGAAAGATGCCAAACAAATCATCCATCCATGCTCCACATGTTCATTTGTGGCCCATAAGAAGTGTCTTATCGATTGGTTCAATTCGTTATCTCCCGATAAATTGAAAGTGGTATCATATGATATAACGAAAGACTACGCCCATAGTACACAACCCAATAGCCGGGATCTTGAAATTGGACACCTTGATGATAATACGGCTGAAGAAGAGATTCGGATTGATATTAGTGCCAGTTCTGTGGGCAATTGGTTAAATAGTCTTATCAATCCATCCACATCACTAATGAGCTTTCTGGGAGCCCATATTTGGGTAATGGCATCTTGTCCCCAATGTAAGGATGAGATTATATTTAGTATGACCAGATCTCCTTTTTTGGCTTTCAATTCGGGTGTAAGAGCCATTTTGTCGAGAGGTTTACAGTATACTACTTTAGTTTTAGGTGTAACTTCAGCAGTTACAGGTATAATATCAATGGGTTATATTGGTTTATCATCATGTGGTCTCAAAATCATGAGTTCTTTGGTAGGAGATCCGTTAATGATTGATTTATTGAGTAAAAATTCATTGAATGCATCCCCTTTTCTTACTTCAATTCTTAAAAAAGATAACTATTTGATTGACAATCTTGAAAGTGCTATATCAAAGGGAATTATCGATCCATTTAAATTTTCCCGGATCCCAGTCCTTCCAATCATTCTTTATAGGATGAGACAATCTTCTTTGATTTCAAATTTATTCAATGCCAAAGATCTCAGTAGTTGGTTCACTGAATTTATGGTGACAGGTTATTTCTCTAGCTTAGGAAACCACAGCCTTATTTCTTCACTATATCAGAATACAATTGATAATTTGAGTAAGGTGATCAGAAATCCATTCCAATTCTATAAGCATCTTAATGTTTTTAGAGGTATTGACTTTGGAAATATTGATAATTTAATTGGATTGGTTTTGCCAATAAGATGGTGTTACGATTTGATATACAGGTTAACTCTTAATCAGATCAATTTTAATATCATAAGCAAAGTTAAACCTAGGACTATCGCTAATAATATAGGTGAAGAGCAGTATGGTAGATACGAAGACTTAAGTAATGAGTTGAATGATTTAGAGAAACTCATGAATACTGAAACATACAAATTTTTATTGAAGAGACCTGCTAAGTGGAGCTTGGTGGTTAAACATCTCAAATTGAAGCTTTCATTGACATTAATAAAGTTAAAGGCATGTATGAAAAATGATTATGCCACTAGTCTTTCTTACAAGTCTTTTTCAGTAAGGTGTTTGACTACTATTTTGTGGCCCTTCGTATCTTCTAAGATTGGTGGCCTCATATTCAAGCTAGTCAGCTCTTCTAAGTTGTCTGGTGAGTATTCTACTAATAACCTTCACTTTGCCTGCAATTTGATTGGATTAACTATGGTGGTTTTCATCAAAGATGTATTTAATGTTTACATGAACTACAAGAAATACAATCAGTTGAAAAAGTTGGAAGTCGTTGGTCCAGACAACTTCCGAGGAATAGTATTCAATGGGATTTTGGAGGATGACGACACAGATGTGTCATTTGAAGGTTCTATTCCTGGTAGTTACGAATATTATTGAAGCCATACAATGGCAAAAGAGATACTTAAGTTTAAATAACGTCTTATATATTTAACGATTATTCTTCATCATAATTTTCATCCTCTTCGATTTTTCTCATAGGTGGTTCAATTGGTTCATCTTTTGAAGGTTCCTCTTCTTCTTCGTCATCATTTTCAGCTGGGGCTGGGGCTGGGGCCTCTGTTGTTGAAGCTTCTGGTACCTCTGGTGTCTCTGTTGCTGCTGCTGAAGCAGCTACTTCTGCAGGAGCAGTTGGAGTGGGAACATTTGATTCTGGTTGAGGTGTTGCAGATGCTTGTTTAGAAGTAGAAGCTTCTGCAGCTGGAGCTGGGGGAGCTGGGGTAACCACTGCTGGGGTTGGAATAGCAGGAGTTACGGTTGCCGAATTTGTGCTAGCTTTTTCCTCTACCTTCAGTTCAGGAGTAGGAGTTGGCTCTTGTTGAACTTCAACCTTTGGCAAAATCTTTGACTCTTGTGCCACTGGTGTTGGTTCTTCTTTTGCAGCAGCTGCTGCATTCATCAAAGTATTCAATGAACCAGCTGGTTCTATTTGCGATTTAGCAGCAACAGGAGTGGAGGTATTAGACTTCTTCTTCTTTGATTTAGATTTATCCTTTTTATCGTCTAAATCATGCTTCAATTTGTCTTTGATTGGTGGGGTTGCATTTATTGGTTGAATGGAAGGTGGCTGTGGTAAGATTCCATTTTGTAAGGCTGGAGGTGGTTGTAAGCTTGGTTGTTGCATTGGTTGTTGAAGAGAAGTTTGATGTTGAAGGTTCATCAATTGAGGAGGACCACCTGGTTGTCCTGGTTGTCCACCCGCGTGTAATTGTTGTCCTTGGAATGATCCCGGTTGTTGATCAGGATTTTGAGGTTGAGAGCTTTCCAAAACCATTGATTGAGGTAATCTTGGTTGTTGATTAGCAGGTGGAGGTTGTGGAGGATGGGTGTTACCTTCTTGTTGATATTGAATCAATTGTTCCAATCTGGCCTTAATATGAGGGTTACCAGGATCTAATCTTTCGGCCTGTCTATAGGCATCTAAAGCATCACTAATTTGGTTGTTACAAGTTTCATACAAAGTACCCAAATCATACCAAACTTCACTAATATAAGGATTCAATCTGATAGCTCTTGTGTAAGCATCTAAAGCATCCCTATATTGACTGATTTGGTAGTATAATACACCAATAGAGCACCAGAATGTAGGATTTCTGGAATCTCTGTTGACAGCTTGTTGAAAAGCTTCATAAGCAGCATTAAAATCACCACTTATCATATGAACTCTACCCAAATAGTACCATGAGTGGGCATCACTTTGATCAATTTCCAAAGATTGAGTTAAGTATTTCAAAGCAATACTCAAATCTTGTTGGAATTTAGGATTAGAATTTGTACCAGAAGTTGAATCACCTTCAGCTTGAGAATAAAGACATCCCAATTGTTGTAAGACTTTTGCGTGTTGAGGATTTACCTGTAAGACTCTTTCGTAAGCCTCTTTAGCTCCGTTCCAGTCCTTTTGCTGTTCTAACACACTACCAATTTGGAACCAAACATCGGGTTGAGTTAATGGGTGAGGAGGATTAGATAAAATGTATTGGAAACATTCTAAAGCATTCTGTAATTTACCTTGATGTTTATAAATGATTCCCAATCTAAAATAGATTTCATTTGACTTATCAAAGTTTGGATCCAATTCCAAAACTCTAACAAAAGCTTCTTCTGCATATTCCAACGAGCCGTACCTATCGTATAAAATCCCGATACCATGCCATAATTTTGGAACGTTTGGATTATCTAAATAGTACAAAGCCCTTTGATAAGCGGCATAAGCTCTCTGTAAATCATCCAACATCAAATAACAGTGACCTAACAAACCCCAAGTCTCTCCGTGTTCTGGGTTAAAGTTAAGCGCCTGTTCATACAACTCAGCAGCCTTGAAAAAAACGTCTTTTGACCGGTAAATATTAGCAAGTTTAATCAAAGCTTCCAGATTATTAGGACTATGTCTTAAAGCAGAATCATAAGATGATAACGCTTTTTCAAAATCCCCTAAACTTTCTGCCAAAGATCCAATGGCTAACCAAGTAGCACTGGTAGTTTCACTTAAAATATTGGAAGGATTTAATTCATGGATTTGATTGTTTGGAGATTGGGAAGTAATAATCCCATTTTTATTACCATGTTGATGCCCAATAGGCATTTGAACCGGTAAGCTCATGTTGTTTTTAGAAAATATTTGTTCAGTGAAATTTCGAGAATAGAAGAAGTTTGCGAAAAAAAAACTGGTTTAGAAATACGAGATTGGCCCCTCGATTTAGCATACCGTTAATGTACGAAATTTCGGGTGAAAAAGGGGTATTAATACTTAAGTTATATGACGTGTAACTTAGATTTATTGGGAATGCCTTACCCCAGAATCGAACCTTGTACGAAACTCCCAAATGCCCCGTGAAAATTTTGCAGAGATTTTAGGGGGTGTAAACCAGGCTAATGCGTCAACAAAAATGTGCACCCCCAGTTTTGCGCACCCCCTAATTTTTTTATTCTATTTTGGATTAATGACCAGTTGCTACGTGGTAAACACTCTATTGTTTTCGGGTGTGCTTATATAAGCGGGGGGCGAAGGCTATGATTTCGATTGTGCCTTGTTAATTGGGGAATTTGATTGTTTGATAAAGGAAATTCGGCATTTATTAACAATAACTGGTAGGAGATAATGCACGAGCCGGAACGGCCCACCATTATGGTGGCTGCTGGTGCCACGTCGAGCGGTGGTGCCACGTACGTCGAGCGGCGGTGGGAGCTTAGGGAAACTGGGCCAACTAAAGATCGGCGCGGAATTGGCTAATGATAATTTTAAGATTAGGCGAACCGGGTAGTGCGCTGGCAAAAGGGCAAACCTCGCCGGCCGTGTGGTTTATACGACAACTGATTTTTGGTCACGTGCGCATTGTTCAGAGGATCTGGTTCTGCATATAGGTACAGGAAGAATTGCAGCAAAAAGATGTTAGAAGTTGGTTAGGGACAGCCAGGACATATTGAGAGGTTGTTTTTGTGTTTTTTTGTTTATGCTGAATTATTGTTTTTGCATTTGGTGCTTTCACAGGGAAATTGAAACCCCTTTGTAAGAACTTGTGGCTCTTCTTAGTGCTGCAGGTGTATGTTGCCATGTTAGGGCTTAAATTCTGCTTTGGTTTCACTACTGCCGAATAGCTTTGGACAAGTATCAACTGGTTTCGGTTGGAAAACTCCAAACCATGGATATGTAAAGCGCTTGAAGACTGTTTTTTTAGTGAAAAACAAGTGGAGGACAATTATCATCATCTTATAGGTCTTGATGGAACGGTTGAAGGAAAAGCCTAAAACTAATGAGGACTATAAATTCATTTTCATTGATTACGGAATCTCGTATATTTTATCAGAACAAGACCTATTAAAGGTAAGACCACATGTTCGACAGCTGGAGAAGAGCTCCATACTAAACATATATTATAATATACCTGATTTCACAGCTTTCTGTGGCGCCTGGAAGAAAACTGTTGGTGGCGCCTACCAAAGCACAGGGGAGTAAAGGTACAAAAGCTTGGTTAATGATTATATTTCACAAATTAACAGATCCTTCAAAAGAAGAATAACGGACCAGTCTGTATAGCCATTTTTACTTCTTTAATAAATGTGTGATTGGTTGTAAAAGTCTATTTCTTATATTCATTATCCATCATATCTATTCATCTATTGGCATCTTTTTTCTCTTTAAAAGATTTATTGAAACCAAGAAGTTCATTAATATCTTTGACCCAATCATTCTCTCCTCTAGCAATGCACCAGATATTATTATCAATATCCAATTGCTTTCGTATATGAATTTCTTCACCGTTCTTTAAGTCATTTAATTCTATTCCATCTATGTTGAGTTTCACGGATACGTTTCTGCTTGTTTCATTTAATTTAATCATGACATCAGATGTTGAAGGTAATATCAACGGTCTAAATGACAATGATCTTGGGCAAATTGGAGTCATTAGCAAACCAGCCACCAGGGGGTGAACAATAGATCCTCCTGTGGACAAAGAATAAGCTGTGGATCCGGTAGGAGTACTTATAATCATTCCATCAGCCTTGGTCGTTGTCAAGAACTCATTATCGACATAAATATCCAAGGATATTAAATAAGGGTTACTTCCTCTGTGTAAACTTATCTCATTCATTGCATGTACCATTTTTCTATTAATATCCACAGATGAGTGATGATTTTCTACCAAATGACATTCCAATCTGCTTCTCTGTAATACTTTTACATCATTCATCATTAATTTATCAATAACCGGCTCAAATTGTTTGATATTGAAGGGCAAAAGGAACCCCAACGTCCCCATGGAAAAACTTAAAATAGGAGGAACATTATGGTTCAGAAACTGAGAAACCGCCCGTAAAATAGTTCCATCACCTCCAATAGTTATCATCACATCAGTTTTGAATCTAATATCTTTCATATCACCAGTATATAACTCTATATTTTGATCAAGTTTGATTCCATTGGTACTGTTTTCGTGCTTCAATTCATCGACTGTTTCTTCGTTCAATATAATATTGGTTTCAGGGTACTTAGAAGTCAAATAATTAATAATCTGAACCATAGCATCTCTAACTCTTGGGTTCCATGGTTTCTTAGTTATGAATAAATTTCTAGGCTTCTGCTCTTTGGGCCAGTTGAGTTTGTATAACTTGTTGTCAAAACTATACTTTGGTTTGATTCTATCCTTCAAATTATGGCATGATTTAACATTTATGGACGACATGGACCGAAATGTGGAGATTTCATAATAGCCAGATACTGATCTCTTAAAAAGAGAGCTTATACTAGAAACTGGATTTCTAGCACTTCTCAAACAAACAGAATTCCCTAGTATCATTTAAGTATAAATTTATGTCACAAAAAGATAAAATACTTGTGTTTTTCGACTGATTGGTGTAGTTTTATAATGAGTAATATTCGCTTAGAAGGATTTTCGCATTAGAGGAATTTTCACCGACTGGCTGGTCAGTGGTAGACACAAATATAAGACACAGAACGGCTGAAAGGACCAACGGAGAAATAAAATTTAGCGTCTCAGTTCATCCTGCGTTAGTGGTCTCGGACATTAGAGTCCTATACCAAATTAGGTATTATGCTCTTAGGAGAACACACTATTCCTTAAACATACATTTCACTACAACTCTAAACTTGCTAAACACTTAGTCAATATTCTTAGTTTAAGTTTCAAACTTTGGGCATTCTATTATACATCTTTATTCAACTCTTCAAGCTCTTTGATTTCGTTTTCTGTCAATTCAATCTTGTTATCATTAATGTTTTTCTCGCCACTATCTTTAGCATCATCATCGTAAAATTCATTGTCTGGTACTATGATTTCATCTCTCGCTTGTTGTGAACCACCTTTTGTATCCATTGCTTCTTTTGTATCTTCTTCCACATCTCCTAAATCTTCAGCATCATTTGGCACAGTATTCATTTGAACAGAAGGTGCAAATTTAGTATTTTCCAAATTACTGATGATATTTGTTAAGATCTTATTTAAAAATTCTGGTGAATTAGCATTGTACATGTTTGAGGGCCTCACGTTTAACTCATAATCAGGACCATAATATTCATAGTATTCATTATAAGGTAACTCTGTTGGTAATACAACATTATTTAATAAACCAGATTCGAAAGCCCATGTTCTTGCAACATTTCTCATGGTATAACCACCACCACCAAGAATCATTAATGGTACACCGAATGATTTTAAATAATTAACACAGTTAGCATGACCAAACATAGATAAATTAAAACATCCTAATTTATCACCACTTAAAGAGTCTCCACCACATTGTAAGACAACAGCACTTGGTTGATACCATTCCATTATTTTCCCGATAATAGGTTCAAAAATAGATTTATAAGTTGAATCATCGATACCATCTCTTAAAGGAACATTAACAGCATGATATTTACCTTTACCAACTCCAATATCTCTTAATTCACCTGTACCTGGGAAAAATTCACCATATTTATGGAATGAGCATGTCATAACTCTATCAGTAGTATAAAATGCTTCTTCAACACCATCTCCATGGTGTACATCAATATCAATATATAAAACTCTTGGATGATATCTCAATAATTCAATGATACCCAACACAATATCATTAAGATAACAAAAACCAGAAGCTTCAGACTTTTTGGCATGATGTAATCCTCCAGCATAGTTAATGGCAATATCACATTTCCCCCTATTTAATCTTGCAGCCCCTTCCATTGAACCACCTCCACTAATTCCACAATACTCAAATAATCCATCAAAAACTGGACAATCATCTCCAACGTTAAACTTAATTTGTTCCTTAGCAAAAAAATGTAAATTATCAGGAGATACTCTACTCAAGAAATCAATATATTCATCAGTATGAAATTGACACATTTCTTGTTTGGTGGCAGGTTTTGCCCTATAAATTTCCATTTTTTTGTAAAGTCCATAATTCATAATTAAAGAATGAGCCATTCTGATTCTATGAGGCTTCATTGGATGTGCAGCCCCATAAGCATAATTACCTACATCTGCATCATAAAAATATGCCACTCTTTTTTTCTGATTTGGATCGACTTTTAAATCGTCAAATGGCTGCTGAACGTACATTAGTGAAGATTAATTTGAAAAGAGGAATTTCGCGAGAACCAAAAAAGCCAAGCGTGCGCCGCTCATAACTGGTGGTCGTGGGCAGAGCGAATAGTTCAAGTAGATAAGACATTAAATATATTCTATGCATAAATCCCTGGGATCATTGGGATGATTCCAGATTTGGGGTTTGACCGTCTCTGTAGGCTCTTAATTGTTTATTGAGATGGTCTTGGAGCCTTATATTATCACAGTGTTGTTGATAAATTTCTTCATTAACTTGAAAGTTGATTCCATTTACTCTCAGATGAATTGATTTCTGGGTGAATTGTAGTGGTAGTATCCAGTAAAGCCAGTGATTACCCATGATGGATTTCCAGTTGTCTCTATATCCTAGGTCAAATATATTTTGTTGTTTCTGTTTCTTACCAAATTCATATTGAAATTTATCTTCACTTGACCACCACTTTGTTTCCTGGAATTCAATTGTAGTTGTATTCTTCATTACTAACCAGATGGTGAATCCTGAAAAGACAGATAAACTTACAGCAAACACCAAGCCTAGTATAAATAAGAAAACCAAATTCAATGATAAATATCCATCATTGTACAGTTCGTCTTTAAAAAACTTCCAGAGCAATGCCAACGAACAAACACAACAATAAAAACTGAAACTGGTATTATAGATCAAGTGCTGGATGAAAAATTTCTGATTATAAAAACCAATACATGTGGCAAACCAAGGACAATGATGATCCATTCTTAATACACATTTATTACACGAGGAACAATGGTGGCATCTGTCTGGTTTCCAAACTTTACATTTCAAACAATACCTATAAGGAGATGCACCAGCTTTCAAAACATGAAATTCCACGTACTCTGTGGGTGGTTTGTCTCTTTCCGTTAATAATTGGTCAGATTCCACCGTTTCATCTACTGAATCATTTGTGTTCTCAGGCGCTGGAGTATCAGAAGTGTCTGTAAGCAGCTTTATATTTCTAATCTTCAATTGATCAAAGTCCGAGGGGGATCCTCCACCTAACAGAACCACTTGAACGTAGGAATAGATACATAATCCATATAATATAATTCCAATTATTCCAATCACAAAACTCGTAAATTCATAGTGAAGCTGAGAGTATAATTGATTGTAACAAACCTCGGTTACAAAAGCATAAATTGCCCATGTCAAAGTTGCAAGGCAAAATACTTTAGGAAATAGCGATGCCAATCGGCAACAAAAGCCTTGTAGCACCGCCACCCATTGAATATTCATTAGCATCACTTGTGGGTGTGATATCAACATAAAGATTTCGCGTAAACTGAAGGATAGTTATAAATATAGAAGCAGTAAGAGGAAAGTTATAGTGGAAAAGAGGTGGTTTTGGTGGGGTTATGTTATGTTTAAAGTTACTTTATTGATATATTTTGTGTATTAGGAGGAAATTTTTCAATCCACCTTCTTTTTGGGCTTAATTTTAACTAGGGCTTCGTATCCAATTCCAAAAAACACCATCAATACCCCCAATATCTGCTGTAGATTCAATGTGTGACCAAATAATATGACACTCAGTACCATACTTAGCATTTTTCTCGTTACAGTAGCAGTTGTAAGTACAATTGAATCGAATTTCTCTAGTATTATGAAAATGAATATCTGGCCCACTGATCCGAATACAGCAAATGCCAAAATATCTCTAAGAACCTGGGGGTTTTCGTTAATAAAGTCCACACTGAATTGGATTTCTTGTTGATATTTGAATATTAACGTGTACAACAAGGTGTTTACCAACATAAATGTATTAAGCACACACATAAGAATAACTCCATCGATTTTCCATACTTTTTTGTTATTCAAAGTATCTGGTAGATTTCTCTGTTTGGTGAATAGTTGATCTTGTGTGGAATTGGTTAATCCATCTAGAAGCATAGACCCTCCTAATTGAGCTAAACCTAATAAAGTTCTTCCGTCGTTTGAGGATTTCTTCTTTGTGGAATTTGATAACGTAAACGTAACCACCCCCAATGTAACTGAAATGGCAACCACATATTTGTAGAATGGGAACTTAGTTCTATAGAAAATGAAATGTACCAACATTAATGGGATTAATTTACAGGATTTTGATAATAAAAATACCAAATAATCAACATGCTCTAAAGATTTGTATCCAATTGGAGCAGATAAACTTGAAGTTAATGATATTATAATGAAACTTTTGAAGTATAATCGAGAAATAGTGGAGTCATTTTTAGTGAAAATCAGGAATGGACTTGTTTTGGACTTGATATTACTATAAATAAATGATAATATTATAGCAAAAAGTGACTGGATCATATTAACCACCAATGGTGCTTTGAAATACTTTGGATTGAATTCCTCTCCATACGGTTTAGTATTTATCTTCTCTTGAAGGATGGACCAGGAAATAAACGACCCATAAAGACCCAATACACAAAATATAAGTGTGGATACTTGGGAATTGGCAGCCATAACAAGGTGTGAAAAATATACGTGTGAGAATATGGCGAGTACGCTCGAGTTGTATAAGATGAGTTAAATCTATTAATTTGGACCAAGTAGGTGTGTCTATTGGTGTTGGGGATTTAGGTATCGATGTTTATATAATGGGCTTTTCCTGTGTTTTTTGGGGATATTTTTGCTTTTTATGTAAATAGTGGGAACAACTCTGAATTTTGCAACTTTCACAATTTATAGATAAATGGACTTGAAAAGAATGTTTTTATCATCCTTACAATCTTTTGACAACTAACGAAAAACGTAGAGTTTATTTGTTTGTCTTTCATACTTAAGAAAGTTAGAGAATAGTAATAATATTAAGTTTTGTTATTAGATTACTACAGATTTAGATGATATACTTATCAGGAGATCCAACTAATAATTCACTTTTATTGATAGACTCCAGCTCTATCAGTTACGTCCAAAAATACCGAAGAAACCTTTTTTCTCTGGTTCGTTTTCTGCAACTTTCACTGGCTCAACACTACCACCACGGGAATTACCAGTATATCCAATATAATTAAATGCAACATCAAACAAAACTGGTTTACTCAATATAGGTTTAATTTCTCCCTGGTTGATAATTTTGGTACCCACTGGGTATTTGTTCATTTTTTCAATGGTGTAGTCATTGTGGTTTTTATTTATCTCAAATGAAAATTGAGCTAACAATTGATTTCTGGTATAAATTTCTTTGAATTCTTTCTTGAACCTAACAAATTCTTCGTTACTCGTGATGGAGTATGGGAAGTCTTCTACTTGATATAATTTATCAGTATCTTTGAATTTGTCATCAATTACGCTCAAAATTTTCAAGCTTTCAACAAACTTATCATTCAACAAGAAACAATCACTCAATCTTATTAATTTACAACTATTGTAGTATTGGATCATATTATCTAAAGATTCAGACAAGTCTTCATCATTGAATACACCAGGCAAGTCTTTGACTTCTTCCAACACTTTAACAATTGAAGAATATAATCTGGAAATATCTTTGTTGATCAAGAGTTTGGTGTTTTTAGAAGAAGAATCAACTGATTTTGATTTTAAATCTTCTATAAGAATCAAATCTCTTCTTATACTGGTGAATCTCAAATTATAATTGATATAAGTTAATAAAATAGCCCTATTCTGGATCTTTTCCTGATCATCTTCATCAAGATTCTTACTCATATCAGTTTCATGGAGTTCCAAGACCTTGGTCCATCCACTGATTAATTTATCAAACGATTCAATATCCGTGTAAGAGTTTATATCATCATTGGTTAATTCAATTAACCTAAAGGAAATCTCTTCATTATATAATGAGGCTTCATGATTTCTCCAAACAATGGATTTAATTAACTCCACATTTGAAGAAATTTGTGAAACAAATTCGGGGTTATGCTTCTTAATAAGTTGGAGAA
The DNA here is from genome assembly GCA_030574895.1 of Yamadazyma insectorum. Lineage (NCBI taxonomy): Eukaryota > Fungi > Ascomycota > Pichiomycetes > Serinales > Debaryomycetaceae > Yamadazyma > Yamadazyma insectorum. The sequence goes on along the minus strand of JAJMFT010000019.1, from coordinate 5,999 downwards.
GGTTACCCAAGTAAGGTTTAAGATTATCATGACAATGCTTACGACTAACACTTTTCAAATCACTGTTTGACAATTCCAATTGGTTTATCGATAAATTAAGTGATGGATCAACAATTGTCTCGAGTACTTCATCGATGGAAGATTTGTTGAATAATCTGTCTTCAATACTTGAAAGAAATTCTAAACCACATTTGGCCAAAGAAAAACAATTCAATGAAATATCCCATTTTCTTTTGTTAAGGGCTAATGAACCTTCATTTAAAGATGCATAAATATATAATTCAATTAATTTGAAGTCATCAGTATCATTCAGGCTAATTTGAAGTAAATGTTGAACTCTTTTACAACATTTCTTTAATTTACTGATCATTATATTTCTGTATGAACCCGATTCATTACTGATTTCCATTTGAGATTTGATCTCCAAAGAGTATAAAAGATCTCTTTCGGCTGTTAAAAGCAATAATAATCCAAATCTTTCATCTGATTCGTAGTCTTGTTGGGATATGGAAGATATTTGTTCCTTCGTCTTATAATTTTTAGTATCACGAGTAACAATGTTTAATTCATGACGTAATCGTAAAAGATTCTTGTTGACTCTTTTCCGGTATTTGTGGAAATCATCAGATGTGCTTAAGAATGAGTTTATTCTAACTCCAATAGTGGAGGCAAGTGGTGAATCCATTCGTTGGAGAAAAATTTTTTAGTGCGATTCCTAATCGCGAACTTCTGACTGCAAAAAACGCTCTAGGGCGAGAAAAAAAATTGAGCTAGCTTCAAGTAAACTGATTCAAACTTAGTTTAAAAGAACCCAAATTGGTTATACAATGTTATGAGATAATAATAAAAAACAAATGGACGAGTCCGGAGTCGAACCGGAGACCTTTCCCATGCTAAGGGAACGCGCTACCAACTACGCCACACGCCCAGTGTATCAAGTGGTCCCTAGCAGGATCGAACTGCTGATCTCGGCGTTATTAGCACCGCGCCTTAACCAACTGGGCCAAGGGACCTACTTTCTTGCTAAAATCACTTGGAAACAGATGGACGCGATGTGCCCAACACGTGACCATTTTAAAAATTGTTAGATTTATGGATGTTCTACTGCTTGAAATTACTTAATTATTAATTTAAACAAAACTGAGGCTTCTCCAGTTCACAGTAAACCATTATATAGTATTATTTGGCAGTAATTAGTGAACATTAATTGCAAAACCCAAAAAACCTTGCCAGGTGAGCAGGCCCATTTGGTTACAAGGCCATGCATAAAATCAAAAAAAAATCGCCTAACTAGGTAATCCCTGGTCATGTGAGTAGCTGTTAGGTAGCTGGAGATATGAGTTTACTAGGTAGATGGTCAATGTAGGAAAGTGCAGAGGAAAGTGCTATTGTCTTATAATTCCACATTGTTATCTGGACTCTATGGAATTATAGCAAAATCCCCATTGACCACTGATCAGAACCAGTGGTTTTAGTTACGTCAATCAAATTTGAGTATGGTGGTTCTCTTAGGGTATTTGTGGCTGTTCTTTTGCTAAAGCTGTAACAATGATAATATTAAAACATGACAAAATCCACCATATATTACCAATTTAAACCGTTTAAAAGCATCAATACGACCAATTGAATCTAAAAACGAACTATTTTATTGTGAATTTGAATCTAATTTGAATCCAACTTCTTAATAGTGCTTATATTTCTGGTCATTAGACCTCAATAACTCGTTTATAGAGTATTTATACTATCAAATTATAATGGGTCGTGCGCGTGCGAAACGATGATATTTTTTGCAGCTAAAATCTACTTTTACCAAGAAAAGGTTTAAACAGAGATAAAACATAAGAATATTAATAATTAATATTGAAATGTATATGTTTCTCACACCTCTGAAGAGTATTTCAAATCATTGATTCAGTTTTGAGTCTAATTTGAGCTGTTAATTATATTATATTTTATATAAGAGAAGTATATCTTGTTAATATGCCTTCACAATTACTTAGACTAGTATAATTATACAGAAAAGGTGTATTGAGATTTGATGATAGTCCAAAAATTTCAAAAAAGTGAAAAAATGGTGGGAATTGGATTTACCCTGTTTTTTTCTAATTAAAAGTGATATTTGTGGTTAACACAAACAAGACCCCTCCCAATAATAAATTAGAGATAGAATACCCTAGAGACATGAGTAGGAGTAAAAGTTGGAATACAACAAACTTTGATACCAACAACATCACTCTAAACACTTTAATAATGTTCAACATTCAATGAAAGTCTCTTGGAACTTCTATTTCACTCAATGTTCACGAAAATAAGATGTTGTTGTATCATATAACCTCTAGAATTAGTGGCTTGATGTCAATTGATGTGTTTAATTGAGCTAAAAATACCAAATAACCACTTATTTAGTATCAAAGGAGAAAAATTTGCCTGATATTTTGTTTAATAAGATTATTGGACCCAATGATTTTAGTACTAGTAAACCGTCATTACAGTACTTATAATATTGAACTATTCAGTAAATATTAATCACATAATCAACAATTTCTTGAGCAAAACTAATTTGCTAGTAGAATGTTCGTTTTGTTAATCAGATTTTAAACGATTTCCTATCTATTTATAACAATATACGAGAAATTAGAATTCTGATTGATAATCTTCTATATCTTTATCTATATGAGCAAATTTATTCAGTAATAGGGTCCTCTCGTAAATTTCTACCATTTTGAGCTAAATTAGTCTAGTGGTCGTGTGTGTCCTGCATAAATCTTGTATATAACCCTTCAATGTCGATCTGAATCGAACAAAATTACTATACTTTGATATTATTGAACACTTTGGTATGAAATAATATATATTTTTTGTACTGACAATTTGTGTTTCGTTTTGAAGTTTCAGACGAAACTTCAAGAAAGTATTTATAAAGGGATTTGGCTTTCCTAGAGGGCCTTCAACAAATTCACGTTTACTCGGATATTACATCCCACAGGGACATATTTTAGGGGGAAGATTCAGGATCCTATAGGTCTTAGCACCATATAAGCCTCTTCCCTGCCCTGAAGTCGTAAATCATAGAATGGTTGCAAAAAGTTAAAATATCTGAGATTTTTCGTAAATCTCTTTGAGCTTAGATAACTCCACCAAAAGACAACTTAAGAACTGTTTAAGAACTAGGTAAAACACTTTGGAGATCAAACTCTCTCCGCCAGCTTATTTCTATTTCATATACTATTCCTATCTGGAGAAATAAGCCAAACTAATAATGTCGCGATGTCGTCAAACTGACGACATGACCCCCCTACAAATCGCGCTTCGTCAAAATCAAAAACTTTTCTAAACTTTTCAAAAATTTTGCAACCATTTTTTTCCAAGTTGAGATTTCTCTATGAATATCTAATTATATTTCTATGTAAAAGATGTTGCTGGTACAAAACACTGAAAGTAATAGTTTACAATCTTTTTATTCTATAATAATATCTTAATTGAATAAATATTACCCAAAAGAAAGTTTCATCATTTTAGCTAGTAAATTGTATGCAATTGTTTAATTTTTTTGTTGGGGAGCACTTTTTATTGTAATAGCTTCTTCTGATTTAATAACAATCACATATTTCAAGTACTTTTCATTTTTGTTTCTTATTTTTAACTTTTAAGTTAAATTTTATCCACTTCGTAAAAAACAAGCGATTTTTGAATCGATAATTTGTTTATGAGACAGATTTAGAATGTTTAAACCTTCCTAAATATTGGTATCTGTGAAATTCAGGGAAAACCAACTGACTTTAAATTACAATATACCTTAATTATGTCTCAAACGTAATTTTGAAAGATTTATATGCAAAAAACAATAATAGAATGAACAGCTAAATTCTCATCACATATATCTCATTAGAAATAATAGAAAAAGACGGAAATTTGGGGGACTACATATTCAGGTTTATGGTTTAATGTTACCCATTACATTGGAAACATGAAAATATTTTTTTAATGGCTTACTTTTAAGAAGAAACCTGAAATCACGGCCGTTTTTAGCTACTTCCGTTCTTTTTTCGAGGAAGTATCGGTTAAATTGGACACCCCCTAGAAAGAGATTGAAAGACTTGATACAGTTTTCAAGTAGTAATATAGAAAGTTCTAATTTCCGTCAATCTACTCATATCAGAAAAAGTCCCAAATTATAAAAGCAAAGCAGCTAAAATTAAACATAAAAAGAATCGCAAATAGATGTTTCGACTATTGACTTCCACAAGCAAATACCCACTAGAGTCATAATAATACTTCGAGTTTGTCCATTTTCGATGTGTTTTGTTTAACTTACCGCGAGATAGGGAGAGCCTTCAAACGGCGTCACCGAAACCTAACGAGAAGCTACTGCGGAGCATATTTCAGAATAATTCTTTACTATTTTTAAGAAAAACCGGAAGTTTGAAAACTTCCATCAGCTTCCATGGTACTCCAAGGGTTTTTTTGTTTTTCTCAAGAGCCTCATTCTCCCTTTCAAGGCCTTTATCTTCCTTCCTACTATCACCAAATCGCAAGCGCACGACTGGTGATGTTTTTTCGCAGCCAAATACACCTTTTTAGATCAGAAAAGAGTAGAATCATATAATCTTGAGTCAATAGGATATTTATAGGACTTATTTTATATGACATATTATATTGATACATAGGAGATCAAAACTTTAAGAAAAAAGTGTTTAGAGATGTAAATTTTACTGATTTAATCAATTATTGGTGTAAATATTTCTTATTAGAAGTATACGTTGTATATTGATAATAATATATATGGGTTTTCAGATTTGTTGATACTTTAAAAAATTTTTGAAAAGCGAAAAAAAGTGGGAATTCGATTTACCCCCTAAATTTTGAAATATTGTTCGTTAGTTTGTGGATTTTACAAATAGACCTCCACTTTTTAGTCAAAGATCTTGAAAAATCCTCCACTTTCTACCTCAAGATTTTGACCTTTGAGAATTCAAATTCAGAGAAAAATTGATAAATATTGGAACTTAAAACTAACTTTTACCAATATTTTTAAAAAATGTGTAGTATCGTACCATTTATTTTCACAATATATGAATAATGGACCTCCACTAACTGGAAATTTCAAAAAAAAGGAGCAAAATAGAGATTATTGTTTACTTATAAACCCTTTTATGCTTGGAGAGTTTATCCATTTTTAGAGGGATTAGAAGCCATTTTTTGGGAAATTTGACTCGATAATATAATCTAAAGCCAATATATAGGATTATTTAACTTCAACAAGATATAAAATGACATAATTGACTATAAAATTTTAACTATTTCCACTTTCCTGAGTTTTCTCAAGGTACCAACCTTCCCTCATCAGGCGAAAATAAGATAAAAATTTTTTGTCAGAGAAGGGATCTTATAGTTCATAAATAGCTTAAGATATATTATTTTTATACTTAATATACATTTTAAAGTATAATTTACTATTAGACTTATTGTTAGACACATGTCTTATAAAACTTAAATCGAATGTTTAAATATTTCCCTTTATGTTAAGGTTTGTAGTGTTAATAATAGGCCTTAATACTAAAGAATACCCCATTAAGAGCTGGATCTTATAAGACGTGATAAAAAAATATGTTTTGGGTTAGTGAGGGTAATCAAATGAGTATAGAGTAGTTAGTGTGATAATTTAAGTAGGATAATAATAATAATGCGTTCTAGTGATTATATCCCAGTATATAAGTATCTCTTCTTCCATTCCAATAAGAACAATATTTTTACAATACAATGTGCTAATAAAGAATATAAAGGATACTAATAAATAGTAACAAGATATTAATATTACATTATAGCGAAGTTGAGAATTAAGAAGACTCATCAAGACTCAAAGTTAGAAGATGTATAAAAGATAAGATAATAGTTTGATAGTTTAAGGAAGTTAGAGATTATCGGCTACAAATTATGATGAAAGATATAAGAAGAAAAACATAAGAAAGATATTGAAGTTCGAAATTTACAAGAGTCAG